>CM034359.1:31082728-31149938 GCA_019925275.1 Mytilus edulis
GAGAAATATCGTAATACACAAGTTATAGTGTCGGAATCTGTTTCTCTAATGATCTTTATCCTTCTTTTTCAAAGATTTTCAGAAACTTGTGTTCTTTATATGTGACGTCATCAGGCATGGTCGCCTTTTTTCGTGACGTCACAATAGGAAAATTCAGAAGAAAACAAAACATTTAGACGTCATAATCAAATTTCTACTAATCATTTGCCGAGAACAGATTTTTCACTAGTGAGGAGAAATATTTTTCTCACACCGGTCAGGAAATGTGAAAATAGCACACAAATTAGAGAAAAATTGTTTCAATCTTTAGACAAAATAATGTTCCATTTGTTGTTGCGTTTTAAATGACACTCACTATACAAACGGAAAGCAATGACCGATCATCATAGACTATCAATTACAGAACTTTAAACTCATTATGTATGTTTATCTTAAGCCAGCAAATTCTCAAGGTTCTAATACTATAATCTGACAAGTAAATAACCTGTGTATTCCTTAATATCTTTATCTCTATCTTGTATTTAATTTGAAGTCGGTCGCTGTTGAACATGTTGAAAGTCAGCTCTTATAATAATAATAATTACTCTATTTAAAGAATGTGACTCAATTAGCATTCACTTATCTACCTTGAGACCCTCACAAAAATAATACAGAACACATATTATAGATATTACAGTCTTTGAACATATCATGCTATATAGATGATTGTCTGTATACATTTAATTTATTTCTCAGACTTGTATATAAAGATGTTTTTTTGGAACTTATAATTGATAATAAATAATTAATAACTTTTTAAATATAACCATTATTATTTGTTTTAGTACTTTAATTTATGATACTGTTATGACGAGTGTGCAGGGAGGCAAGCGCGGGAAATGTTTATTTGAAACAGTTGATTGACATACAGTAACACATGCGGTGATAATTTTCATTTCCCACATCACGTATCTTAAATTTTGACTTGACTGTATTTAACTTAATAAAAAAAAAGAGACATATAGAAAAAGTTGGCCAAGTTTTGTAATAAATAATTTTGTTTTGAACATGCTCCAAATTGTCCACCTGACAGGACGGACTCCACCGGCCGTCAACATATACTTAAGGGGTACACCAGATTAATAACGGAGTTTAACGGATATGAACGGACACGAACAAACGTATAACGGATAAAACGGATGATGAATTGATCTGAAATGGATAAATGCCAATTGAAAATTTCGCGTCAGAAATGCCAATTATTGGTATGTCAGATTTCTTAAGGTTCATGAATTCTTATTATTCATAATCGACCTTAGAGTAAGGGCGATTCTTCACAATCAAGCAGCTCTTATTCAGGTCAGACACTGACCTTTTGCTGTATTTTGAAGAATAAACTAAAACCAGTTACACCTAAACATTTTGAATATTTATGCGATGTACATGTATTTGTATTGTCGCCTTTAATTTTGCCGTATATATTGTTCATCCGTTTTATCAGGTACGCTTCCGTTAGGTGTCCGTTTTATCCGGTACTCGTCCGTTGGATGTACATTCGACATCCGTTCTGTCCGGTACGTTTCCGTTTCTCGTATATACGTTGCATATCCGGTGTGTGTCCGTTAGGCATCCGTTACACGTCCGTTTTATTCGGTCAGTACATCAACGGACTCCCAACGGATAACAATTTTGTCAACGGACAACTTTTATTTTCATCCGTTAGGCGTCCGTTCGTGCTATCCGGTAAGGTGTGACCGAGGCTTTACAAATTGAAATGCTATCCGTTACTTATCCGTGCGCGTTATCCGGTACAGTGATCAGGGCACGGTCAAACGATCTGTAAACGTATCAGAATTTCTTAAAAATATCTTCAAAAATGTAAAATTTAGATTCCACAAAAACGATGATAGATTTCAATAGTTGAAATTGAAATAGCTGAAGAAATTGAAGAACTTAGATTTTAAAGGATCAAATATTTGTATATGTGCGTTTAAAAAAACACTATTACGGTATTGTTGTATAACCATTGTCCGTCCGTCCGTCGTCCACACTTCGGACAATATAACTCAAAAACGATTTTTTAACATTAAAACATCTGTGCAACCTTGCATTACATTTTGCCTGATAGGAGCCGGCAAGGTCGCGTTAGTCCTACAAATATTATTCCGACATCCAATTATTCCGACAACCCATTACTCCCGACAGCTCATTATTCCGACAGCTCATTTTACCGACAATGCATCTGCCATAACTTTTCTAAAATGACCAACTCCATTCTCCATATTATTTGTATTTGTCCGTTTTTATTCCCATTATTCGCCTTATGTTGGATATTTGCTGGATATTTGTCTCAGTTCCTTGGAGATACACATTCTTATTAATTGACCCCATAAGGATTATTGCCCTTTGAAGTCATTTTTTTGCAATTTTTTGTACACTTTTGTAATCTTTTACAAAATTCTTATCTTCAGAAACTTCAGGGCCAAATTAAACCAAACTTAGCCTGAGCCATCCTCAGGGAATGTTGTTTAGCAAAATGTATCTGAAAACCTCGCCCATCAACCAAGATGGCCGCCATGGCTAAAAATGGAAAAGGGGGTAAAAAAACAGTTAAGCTTATATCTCTGAAACTTAATCATCAAGATCTATCTACCGTTGAAATTTTAACGCATCGGACAACCTGCTGTTTGATTACTTCCCTGATTGGTAATTGTTAGGACATTTGGCAGTTTTATTCTTTATATTCTTGCCTATATAGTTCTTGAGTGTCCTTTATTTAATATGCACTGCAGCACATAGACCAAGGTGAGCAAAAAAAAGCCTCATGTTTTGTTTTGTCATCTCTTCTTTTCATATGTTCAGTTGATCCAATTGTAATTAATACCTCTTGTCATTGTTACAAAAACTTTTTATTACCTTTGATTATGACTTAAGAGCTACCTTAGTCTTATAAACAATTGCTGGAAATTTTGTCGGATTAATTCGAGTCAACATCAATGTGTTGATTTTTGAAGATGGTTAATTACTTGGGGAGTATGAAATCTGCAACAAAATACAGATGGATAGTTTTAGATACAAGTCCGATAAAGTGATGCTTCATCTAAGGTCAGTACTGTAAAAAAATCTTTATCTGATTCTCATCTTTTTCGTTTTACAGTGAAGATATCCACCTGGATTCGCATCTATAGTGAAGAAGAACTGATTAATATGACGTTAAACGGTTGTTTGCTTCTTCTTTTTTTCGAACATGATTCATTCGGGGGTGGGGATAGGTAGTATTTGTATTATCGTGTAATGGACATATTTTGAGGGAGTTAATAGACTTTGAAACTAGGATTGAAAAACAACGTAGGGGTGTATGTTAGGACGGTGATGAGGGGGACTTTTTGAACCAGAGACCTACAGGGGTAGATTCCAAAACGGCAAAAGCACAAAGATATGACGAAAAGAACCCCCACTATAGATTATATTATGGACAACTAAATAGATATAAACTATTTATATAAGGTGGAGTAGTTAACATAAAAACAGGCATACAATTTTCATATCACAACTTAAACATATATCAATTATTACAATATGTATGTTATAACACTTGATAAAAATAAATTCCCAATTCTGAATTCCGAATTCTCGGCTTTCGTACAAAAACGATAAGTTGTTTTCGTCACTTAACAACATTTTAAAAGAGAAGGTATTTGTTTATTTTCATACTTACATAACATAATTGTTTTGATTTAAAAAAAAGATTCAGGTATTAATGTAATGCCAACAAAAGCAATTCAACAACACAAAACAACATCAAAATGTATCAGAGTTTCATGCATTTAAAACGGAAAATGAATTACGTTTTACTAGAGATATTTGCATGTTAACATGAATTACGATTTACCAAAATTATATACATGGTACAATACTTTCAAGGTAAAATGAAATTGGAAATCACTAATTGTATAGGTACTGTTATCATAATTAGGTACTGTTATCATAATTTTTTTTATCTTTTAGTGTTTGTATTCAATGGCGTAGTAAATGTGTGAAACACTGCGTCTTAGTTAGGAGCTCAGGGAGTTCACCCTAATCCTTTCCATAAAGTATCTGTAGCACACTAAGTTTTTCACGATAGAATACTCAATACTGAATTTTCGTAGCAATAGACATGATTGACAGTTCAAAGAAAGTACAATTTAAACCTCTTTATATAAACCAGTACCAAAAGTTGCCTGCTTTCTAGTTACTCATGATCACATCTAACATTTAAATAAACTCACCATAGATACCAGGATTGCAATTTTCTATTAGCGCCAGACGCGCTTTTCGTCTACAAAAGAACATCAATGATACTCGAATCAAAAAAAGTAGAAAGCCAAATAAAGTAGGAAAAGATACTTCAGTTCGACAAAGTTTTTAAAAGATATTCTGTTTTAAAATACAAGAAGGGATTTGAAATGATTTACTCATTTACAAAAAGAAGACGGAATGATTTGGCCCTTTTCATTCAAAATTTGAAGAAGTTTATAATCTTTCAAATGTTTCAGATGTTTCACGTAAGAGATCAGAAATGGTTGTATTAAGTCAGGAAAATGACAGTTGTTATCTGATTTTCTATTTATTTATTTTTTTGAAAATCTGCTTATTTCCACATTTTGTCATCTGTATTTTGTGTGTTTTTTTTCATCTTCAAGTATGTTCTTATGTGATGTTTAGGACATTTTGTCAAATGTTTGGACTCCTTGGTTGTTATCCTTCGACATTTGCCCAGGGTGGTGTTCTTTCACTCAGGCCGTACTTCTGCCAAAGAAGACCCTGACAGCTGCCAAGTAAATCAAGCTGATTACTCACTTAACAATGGCCCTTTTTAAAAAAAGAATCTAAAATTGTTGGACATCATTGTAACACTTTTTTTTCTCATCAGTGCTTATATTGTAGAGCATTTGATAATTATTTAAGATTTTATTTGATTTTTGAATTGAAAATATATTTTTATAACTGTAAAATTGAGAATGGAAATAGCGAATGTGTCAAAGAGACAACAACCAGACCATTGAACAGACAACAGCAGAAGGTCACCAACAGGTCTTCAATTCAGCGAGAAATTCCCACACCCGTCCACAAGCGTCCTTCAGCTGACCACTAAACAAATATATATACTAGTTCAGTTATAATGAACGCCATACTTAACTCCAAATTGTACACAAGAAACTAAAATTAAAAATAATACAAGACTAACAAAGGCTACAGACTCCTGACTTGGGACAGCCGCAGGGTTAAAACATGTTTATGAGATCTCAACCCTCCCCCTATACCTCTAGCTAGCCAATGTATATTATAACTGTGTTTGTCTTCCCCATGTATATAAATATTGAATATTTGGAAAATGTAAATTGATATACCCCCATGTTATGTGCAATATATAATTGTGCTAAGATATATAACCAGTGAATAAATTTAGGAAGATCATCTAAAAGTGATATGTTTAGTAATGTGAAAGAGCGTATTTGTAACTGTAAGTAATAACTGCAGTGATTTGTCAATTGCTCATATGTTGTTTTTAAATGTCCATTATCTGCACAGCAACACCATTGAATACACATATGCAATAAATTTTATAGTATTATATGGATATAATAAGATGTGATTATATATTTATTTTTTACTTAAACACGATTTTTGTTACATAGTTCGAGGCAAAGAGTGCAAAGATATTGTGGATGTCAAATCTGGTATATACACTGTTTCACCTGATAAACTACACGCATCATTCAATGTGCGGTGTGAGGATGAAAACTGGACGGTAAGCATAATTTTTTTTTCTATAACCGTTTTTCTAATTTTCATTTATGATAATTTTGTTTTTAAATAAAGACAATTATTTCGTTAAAATATTTGTACAATTTTACTTGATTTCCTTCAAAAGTTAAAAAACCCACATTGAATCCATTATCTCACTATCCTATTCTCCATGATATCGACTTTAAACGTATAGGATGCACTTCTGTATATATAGACAATGATTTTTTACTAACGATTTTTTTTATTTGAATATGAAGTTTCGTTACGTTTTATCCTGAAATAGAACATTTTTTGGCAAAGGTGAAAACATTGGGTTAACTTTAATTTGTGTGGCATATTTACAACATTTATATGACTTGAACTTATAGCTTAAACAACTATTTTGTAACATCTCTCTCTCTCTCTCTATACTAAGCCTTCCTGAGAAATCCATTGCATCGCTATCAAACAGTAATTATATAGAAAATATATCAAGATGTGTCTCTATTAGATGAAAGATAGATATCATATTTTATATACTCCACGTTAAAATGCCATATTTTGATTGGCTAATACGAGGGTGTTAATTTACTCTTTCAAATGGCTGAGCGGGTGACAAGTTTTTAGAATGTCACCCTCTCGGCTAAACTTATTAAAATCAATGCTTAAAGTTCTAATTTACTATACAACGAGACGTGGAACGACTCAAACTTATGTCTTTTACAATTGTTAGAAAAAACATATTTCACTTGTTAATATTTTTTCCCCTTTAAAACCTATGAATCATTATGCGTTATGCTTATTGTTGACATTTTATTCCATACTTAAACGCATTCGTTCGCCATCGATTGGTTTCAACAGGTGATGTACATTTCATCATGTTCATTGCGATGTATATTATTTCTCCGCCAGATATGAGGCCTTTTTAAAAGGGGGAATTCACCCCAAAATTTAAATCAAATAAATAACAATAACACAATAACAACAATTGAGAATTTTATTTTCTAGATAGCAGAGCTTTTTCCCCGTTTCGGGCCGAATCCTTTTATCGTTAATATATGTCAAGTCAATGCACTATTATTGTCTATTTCTTCATATCGTTGATTTTTCTAATACCCGTAACGTTGGTACGTGACTACATAGAAAATGCTTTTAAATAAAATTCATCTGTAAAAGACAATAATGATAGGACATTCAGTATAATAAATTAAATAACACATAGCTGAGAGAGTGATAGAGCAGATCGGTACTCCTCGGAAAAGCATTGTCAACCTTGGCTTCGCCGCGGTTGACAATGCTTTCTCGGGGTACCAAACTGCTCTATCACCCTTATAGCTATGTGCTATTTATATATTATGAACCAGTAGATATACAAAACGAAATATTTATGAATATTATCTTTCATCCTAAAAAGAGGAGTAGTGTATGCATCAGCTCTATTTATATAAGAAACATCTAAATGCTAACAGTACTGATCTTCCTAATCTATGGCAATTGGATGCAATATTGGCTTTAAAAAGTAAATTAACAAAAATTCAAAAGCTCAAACATATCAAACGAATGGAGAACAACTGTCATATTCTTGACTTGGTACAGTCATTTTCTTATGTAGAAAATGGTGGATTAAACCTGGTGTTAAAGCTAGCTAAACTTCTAACTTATATGACAGATGCATCGAATTTCATTATATTGACAACAAACATACACAATAGGTTAAAATGTCACAAATAGGGTACAACAGTAACACGAACCGCACCAAAGATGTTGGGGTGATCTCAGCTGCTCTAGAAAGGTAAGCTGATCTACTCCACATGTGGCACCCGTCGTGTTGCCCATGTTATTACAAAGCCGGTAAATAGTCTATTTCGGTAGGTCTAATTCGTGAAAAGGGAACGGGATTGTAGTTACGACATATTGAACATAATCGATATTATATAAACGGATTCCATAACGGTCAATCAAATGGTGATGGTGTCCATAAATTATGACAATGCAAGAAGGCGATTCACAAACCCAGTAAACAGTTATAATCTGTATATAATTTACATACAATACGTTTTTTTTTAGGTTATTCAAAAACGTTTCGATGGCTCAACAGAGTTCTACCGAAATTGGGAAGATTACGAAAAAGGATTTGGGGATTTAAATGAGGAGTTTTGGCTAGGTAATCTTATTTTTAATTCTTTTTAATTAGAATTGTGTGATTATAAAAAACACATACAAGTTAATGTATGACTGATAGATTTTATTTGAACTTAACTTCCCGTGGAAATATTACATCCTGGGGTGGCAAAAGATTTAGACAACAAATAACAAATTTCACAAATTAGGTGGAAAGTTCTTGTAAAAGGATGACATTTGTGTTTTAAGAAACCGTTAAATATTAGCCGGTAAAGAAATTGCTGTTTTGATTGATTTGTGCAAATACTTGTCCATAGTAAGTCACTCTTATAAAACAATTCATTTAGTAACAGTCGTTCTCTAGTTTGTGTGACAAGTCTTCCTAAGAGTCGTATAGAAAGACTACAAACAGGACCACTGGACTGATGATTGACTATAATTTACTGTTGTTAGTGAATCTATTCTTTACAAGTTAGTTTTGTAACGATTCGTGTTCCACAAGATTATCTTGTTTGATTAAATTATTCAATCAAAACACCTGATTGCAGTAAAGATACTAATGTCAAATAAGATTTGTCACACTAACTATAGAACGACTGTAAACTAACTCTGTTCACGAACAGTAATATATTTAATCCCGATAAAACTTTTCACTATTCGGAACATGCGACACTTCACAAGATATTTGTTTTCCTTTATGACGTTAAACAACGGACACATGGCCATTAGGTGTATGGTATACAACATGTAGTTTTAATTTGCGTAATGATTTTTTTTACTAAACAGGTAACAGGAACATTGCATTACTGACATCAATTGGAACACACGTAACAGGAACATTGCATTACTGACATCAATTGGAACACACGAGTTAAGAATATTCAGCCGATGCAGGTAATACATTTAAGGTTATTCATTTATATAGGTGTTGATACAATGGTGTATAAAAAAGACAACTTTAACTGGGGACACAAATGCATTTAATAAAACAACGTACACAGGTTCATTTGAATATACCATTTGATTTGTAGGGGGTGGAAGGGCTAAAGATGAAACTTCAAAAAAGACAGGGCAGGAGTTTGAGTAAAACAACACAGCTACTCTTTTTTAAGTTCGAACGTTGTTTCTAAAATATTTATAAGAAATTGAAAATATAGGTTCAAATAACAGAGAAAATACTTTCTTCACTGTCTCGAGATTGGGCAATCAGAAGGCTCCTTTATAGTCACAGATGTTTTGTTGTAACATTTCTATACCAAAGCATTAGTAAGATGACTGACAGATCTACTCAAAATGTTTTTTTTTCAAATAAATTTGCAACGAAAAATAAATCTTTTAAATACTTATACATTCTTCCATTCTGTTGCTGACAGTCACCAACAGAATACAATTGAGAATGGAAATGGAGAAAGTGTCAACGTTCCAATAACTCGACTAAAGAACAGAAACCAGCCGTAGGCTCCTATGTGTCTTCAACACAGCGAATAAATCCCACACCTGGAGTCGCGGGCTTCAGCTTGCCCCTAAACAAAAATGTGTACTATAGTTCAGTAAAAATGAACTTCAAAAAACATATGAATCCAAACATATGAATGAACTTAATTAAAAAGAATACACTGTTTACTTAAAACCACATTTCTTACAAACAGCATGCTTATACATTGTAGTTTCTTTGAAATAGTAAGAAGAGAGTAATTTGTTTTTATAATTACAGGTAATGGTATGACAGAATACAACGGGTTTTACTTTTCAACATATGACAGAGATCATGACACACACCCCAATTTGAATTGTGCTGCTTACGCAGGTATAAAGGGTGCGTGGTGGTTTCATGGTTGATGGAGTAGAAACTTAACTAGTTTGAATGGATGGTGATTAAACGATAATGTCCTTATGTGGATATGCGTTAAAAAATGTAAACATCATAGTTAACGCTAAACTCTATGTTTTGAAGATTTGTTTCTTCTTTATAATGAATACCACACAAAATGACAGATATTCATAATGTAGAATCATTATTTTTTGTAAAAAACAATTTTCGTGGATAGCAAAATGTTAACATAGTTATTGAAGATGTTTCACTGGTGTCAAATGATGATGTGGATAGGATAAAGAGGATAAAAATAATTACAAAAGATACAATTGCCCAAAAATTTACGAATAAAGAGTAATGGAGTGCTATAGAAAAAAAAATATACATTCTAATAATCAGCCAAGTCATAGAATACAATGTACGTGCCAGTTTCTCGACAAATTAAAGAATGCAGAAATGAAGGCCACCCCGGATTAAGATCTGCGTGAATGCGACTGAACTCGAAATAGCTGCAGTATATGCAATAGCTACGAACATTTTGTTAAAAAAATAGTCTTCCATTGTCCGTTCCTAAATCATGCAGGTAATTAAAATTTTGTTAACTAAAGTTGAAAACTTTCAAAAGTGAGGTTAAAACTTTTTTAATACATAAAATATTGGTAGTATATTCAATAAGCGCAAAACAAAGCATTGTACAGATCTATAATGTGTTAACCTCTACAACTCATCGCTGACAAGATGGAGACTGCATCTACAGTCATGCAGTCAATGTCTTTATGCGAAAAGTGGGACAGATATATACATAAAAGAGCGGACGAACAGACGGAAAAGATGAATTTGAAAATAACCTCAACTCCTATATTGGGTATACATTACATACTATATTTCGCGCTGTATATGTGACCCGTCATTACATTTGCAGGCTTATGGAGGTAGAACGTCATTCAACTTGTTAGAAAAAATATAAACATGATAAATATCGAGATTCAATGAAATACGTATTTGTGAAGAAGAGATAAACACTTTCCTTGGCTTCTTTTTTGCGGACGCCGAACTATACATCATATATAAGTTTTGAAGAAGTTTTACTTAGTTTGAAGAGATTTGAATCAATATTTCAAATTGATACAAAAAAAAATCAAATTTCTGCTCTATAGATTTCCTTTCATAAATGAAGTCTGAAATATATCCATAATAAATGCACCGTATCAAATGCATATAAGAGAACACCTACTTATAAACTGTTACGCGTCGCATACTATGTATAGAGACATGCATAATAAATCTAAATTACAAAAAAAGGAATTCTCAAAGCTTACTTTGGCAAATTTTAAACTAACTTCATTTCAACAAGTTTAAATTACATGTTCTAAAATAGAGCTAAGAATTGTTTGTATTGTAGTAAATTTAAGTCTTTGAAATTTTATTCAAATACGCTATTGAACATCACTAAGAGCCAATAAATACAATAATTTTGTGTTTTATAAATTAGTGCCTTCAATAAATAAAAGACGTCATAGAAGTCTCATTTTCATACCGGTACTCGAAATGACTCGTTTCATTGTTATTACAATAAATATATCATAATACTATGACATAGAGTTTTGTTTCGGAATATTCTAGTTAAATATACAAAAAGCAAATTTTAGACAATGTACCCTCCTAAGCCTGGAAGTGGCTTGTCACATATAGTTAACGGCGTTTTTTCTCACAATGACGTTCTACCTCCATAAGCCTGGATATGTCGTGGATGGTCACATATTGGTTCTTTATTTAGAAGAACACACTTAATTCGAAAACATACTTAGCGTTATGCCAAAAAATATTTCATATACGCCACTTTACAATTTTATTTTTGTTACCTACCTGAAAAAATACTTGGATTGTCATTTATCGCCAATAAAAATGCGGTTCGCAAGTTTGACCAGAAATTTTTTTACTACTGTTTTAAAAAAGTTGTATTTCATTAATAGATTTACAGAGTTCTAGTATAAGTGCCAATGTGACAACTCTACATCCAAGTAACAATTGTAAAAGTAAACTTCTCAGGTCAAATTACGGCAATCAACACAGAACATTGGCTCACACTGAATCAAGGGTCTATTAACCTATATAAAAACGAGACAAACTTATGAACCACATCAACAAACGTCAAGCACTGAAAATAAAAAAAAATTGAATTGCAACTTTCATGACTTTAAGCTAGATTCATTGGACTGTACTAGTTTATAAAGCAATGAAAAAAGGGCTCCTATTATTTTTCGTAACATGCAAATGTTTTAACCATTTAGTATTCGTTTAGTTCAATGTCAATTTTGTTCTACATACGACTAACTGAAGAGAGAAAAAAACAGTATGATAACAGAGAGAAAAAACAAATTATAGAATACATCATAATTATCCTATATAGCAAGTTTCAGATAAAAGTGGCTCCACATTTATCGAACCTTGTCGCAAACCCAAATTGAAACCTATAATAACAGAGAGAGAAATCAAAATACATAACACAACAAATTATCATAGCAATGACGACAATTTTATTGAACGTTACGGTAACCGTAAACCTAAATCAAAACCTGACCAGAGACGGACGACTGGACGCACGGCACAGAAAACACAATGATCCCCAATCTACATCTGTTACACGGTTTATAAAAAAGTAAAAAAAAGATCACGAATCAACATTTTACTGAAACAGGTTTCCGAGTGTAATTGTTTATATTAATGACATAAAAATATTGATATCATTTACATAGATTAAAGCGAATTGCTACCAATTTGTATGAAAATTATTTAATAACATCTTAGGCTAGTTTTTACGTGATTTTAATCGACTTTTATATTCCTGTTTAGCGTAACCTCCTGTTCAATGCAGCATACCACCACTTTTCTCAAAGATTCAGCAATGTTTAGTAATGTGAGATCATAAATTAAACTCTAGCAGAACTAAAGTCTTTACCAATACTTAGACACACTTATCTCAGATGTCATATCGTCTCCTGAAATCTTACCCTGGCGGACATTATCCATACGAGATTATTCAAAGAGTTAAAAATCGTAAATGGGTAGTTCCCGTACGATAGATATTTGTATTTTAGTATTTTACAATTTTATCATATCAATGTAGATTCAGAAAAAACCTATGTTTGCTTTATTCCTACAATTAATTGGATAAAACACGTAGACAAATGTCTATTTAACATGTTCCCTACTCGTTATCTTATCTTTTTTTTTAACTCTAGATACAACAAAATATGCATATATAAAGTGTTTTACTTCAAAAGAAGACAAAATGTAAAACAATATTGTTTGCTTATTAACAAAATCTATAAAATACATGTACAGGTTGTAATCAACTTCCATATTGAGTTTTGACAAATCCTATTTATATGAAAGCTAGCTATTGTCAATTTATCCAAATTTATATTTTTGAATACATGATATATTGATCATATGAACATTTATGAATAAAATGTGCACTTTTTTCTGTTTTCTATTTTAGAGATTCTTTTAAAAGACTTAAATTATCAATAAACCAGAAAACAAGTATCTGATCACATAAAAACGATGCTTAATAAAATAGGAAAACAATTACAAACGGGTTACTGTGTTTTATATAATAGAAGTCGAGTTGTATGCGGCCGAATACAAGTGACTGGTTTAGCTAGTTATAAACCCAAGTTTAATATGACATTTTCTACATAAGGAAATGCCTGTTCAAAGTGTGGAATAAATTACAGTTTTTGTCCATTCGTTTGATTTGTTTGAAATTTTGATTTTGCCATCTGGTTAAGGACTTTCAGTTCGAAATTTTTCTCGGAGTTCGATAAATTTTTTTTTATTATTTATTGTCTTTATACTTGTACAAGGGACTACAAAGAATATTGTAGAATGTATCATTTCATTTTGAAAAAAAGAAAAACTCTGTAAGTCTTTGATATGCTGAAATATTTGTTTTTCTATACGATATAATTTCATATATTTCTATTTTTATCTGTATCGATATAAAGAAGAATATGGTATATGAGTGCAAATGAACCAACTCTGCAGTCAAGTCACAATGGAGACTGGTGCGATCTGTCCAAACGCCTAGAAAAATGTTTGTCTGATATTGGTGATTGGATGAGTGCCAACATGCTGAAACTTAATGAAGACAAGACAGAATTAATAATTTTTGCACCACAACATCAATTGAAGCATCTTTCAGATTTTCGTCTGACATTTGATGGAACAGTGTTGAGCGACGTTTCTTGTGTGAAAAATCTGGGAATGTACTTTGATAAAACCATCAGTATGGAACATCAAGCCAGTGCGATCACTAAGGCTTGTTTTTACCAAATTCGGAATATTGGTAGAATTCGAGCTTTAATTTCAGTTGAAGCCTGTAAAACACTAGTGTGCTCCCTAGTTACATCAAAGCTGGACTATGGCAATGCATTGTTGTACGGTACTAACACCAAAATTATCAGTGAATTGCAGCGGGTCCAAAACACAGCAGCGCGTTTGATAACACGAAAAAGGAAATTTGACTCAATTACGCCTGTTTTAATATCATTACACTGGCTACCCATACATTACCGTTGCCAATATAAACTTCTTTTATATGTTTACAAAGCACAGCATGGCAAGGCTCCTAGTTACCTTCAAAATTTAATTACTCCATACAAGCCAAGTAGATCCCTCAGGTCGGAAAATAGTATGCTTCTACATCCTCCAAATGACGTTCGAACAAAAAGCTACGGTGAGGCGTTTTGACAAGGCTGCGCCTACACTCTGGAACAATTTGCCATCGTCTTTACGGAGTGTAAATTCTTTAGATGGTTTTAAAAAGCAACTCAAGACTCATTTATTTCGGACTGCTTTTAAGGATTTCTTGTAGATTTTATATACTTTTAATTGACTGCATTAGTTTTAGACAGTTTTGTATATTTTAGGGTACATGCATTTTTCATTTCTTTTATTTCTTTTTTTTTCTTTTTTTAAGTATCTTATACATTTTTATATGCTTGTTTGATCCTTTAAGATAGTGCTTTGTAATCTATGATTTATGTATTTTTGTATTTATATATTTTTAAATGTGAAGCGCTTAGAGTAATTTTTGTTATTATATAATGCGCTCTATAAATATTGTATTTATTATTATAATGTATTAAAGACTTTTCATTATAGGAAACAACTATTATTTTAACATTTCTATAAGGCTAGCAAACACCATGATTGTGACTCAAAGTATCAAACTCCTACACTACGGTAACACAATTATAGGCTGGAACTATATACTAATGTCCAACCATGAGGTTATACAAGGGTATTTAGAGTTGTCAATAAATATATAAACATCTAACAGTACTCTGATAAGATCAGATATATTGGGTAAAGTAATGCGGTTTGTAAGATCAAACATTCAACCTCTTGCATGTTTAGAACAATTTATGGGTAAACCAAAATCGTATCTGCACGACAAATGTGCATCTTCATAAAATTAAATACATGTTAAGAACTATTTATTGGTAAACCTAGATCGTATCTGCACGACAAATGTGCATCTTCTTATATATATACAATAGATAAAAAGGTTACGATAGTAAATGTTTTATCATAAGACAAATGGGATATAGATGAGTTGTAATACTATATTGGGGTAGACTAGTGCAGATGAATACATAAGGTGCAAACTGTACGGTATGATTTAATTTGTTCTGTGCTTTGATCACAAAAGATTTGAACAAAATAACATTTAGAAGACACTGACCCATTTTTGTCAAAGGGAAGACAAATAACCAAGGCTTGCTGTGAGCTATAATTGCACAGTAATGATACCCCGAAAAATGTGTCACAAATTTTATAGAACTTTGTGTATGGCATTTTTACAAAATGATAACTTGTACACATCATATATATAAAAAGATTATCTACTCAGAAAATACTGGCGAAAGGGCAATAACTCGATACATATTTAATATCAGTTTTTTTTAAAGTTTTGATATGATTATTAATTCATATTTAAATGGAAAATAAACAAATTCTAAATTCCTGCTGTCTCAGCTCTTCCCGCAAACAATAGATAACAAGGGTAAGGTAGTCGATTGTACCAAAAAGATTATCATACAAATTCCCAATAATTCATATTTAAAATCAATGGTATCGTATTTAATGAAGAGTAACATTTAGAATTGGTTGATTGATTGAATCAATTATTTGATTCTAAAGAGCGTATATCTACTTAAGTTTCGTCAATATTTCAGATTCATTTAGTTGATGGCAATTGATTTACTTTACGTGCAGTGACAAACATTTCAAGCATGTATCATTTAATCTATAGCTTCTTTTTGGGAGAAATTTATCGAAATAAAGGGTGGAATATTTGGGTTATTACTGCAATTGAGGTTATGATGGACAGCGACAGAATATTTTTCCTACAGCAAGCCACCAGTAAATGATATCTTTCTGACATTTTCTCTGTATGCAGGTGCGCTACCCTCCCCCACAATACGACACTGGTTGGATTTTGTTTTATTTCAATACAAAAGTGCCTTGAGAATACTTAATAGGGTTCTAATGATGTACATAATCTATTTATAAAATAAACAATTCAGATTATTTAAAACAAAAAAGTTCCGATTTCTTCCTTTAAAGTTGATAGCCTTCGATAGCCATGCAGTATCGCAAAATTTTCAAAGTTCAATAATATCAAAACAGCAAAACAAAATTAATATTCGAGATGTGCCGTTTTGTGTAGATTCCAAAGAAAAACTTCATTCTAAGCGACATTATCTATTGTTTTATTGCGTTTATTAGAAAATTGGAATTTTGTGGCAAAGAATGTTTTTTGCAGAAAATCCAGACAAGAGTTTTTCGTTTTAAAATGTTAAACATACATTATTCTTTTATTTGTGCATAGTTGTCTCAGTCATTGAAGTCGAGGATATTCTAAGGTGTACTTGAATTGGTTCATATTTATATCTGTTTTGACCAATTGCAATATCTTTATTTATGACTTTGTTTGAAGAAAATCATTGATTGCAATGATGCTCTATTGAGCACAAAGTTGTCAAATATTAGAGTACAAGGGAAAAAATCTTTGGAACAGTAACCCTGTAGAAAAAAAAACCATAGTAAAGATAGAACAGTTCAAACAAAGTTATTGTAATTTCTTGTTTCTAATTTAAAAAGCTAATTATCAAATAAAATTTATATTTATTATAAAATCCATACATTTGTCTTGTATTTCATTAACATGATATTGTATGTTTTTCATTATTTTTGCTTTGCATAAAAAGCTGTATGTATGTATATGTATATCTTATAATTTTGTGATATTTTGAGTTATTCAGAGTGCATCAAGGAAGATTAATATTGTACTTCACCGCATTAATAAAGTATTTATTATATTAATATTATTAAATTGATTATTAAGGCTGTGGATTTTCTGTAAAAAAATGAAAACAACACGTTTAATAATTGCATGCGTCCGAAGCGCATTTCTTCATCAGGAACGCACAAAACCAAAGATTTGAAATCTGAGGATGTATAAGTACCGAAACCTTTGAAGAGCTATATGACAAAAAAAAATTAAAATAAATAGCCAAATTCCTTCAGTAAACTTTGCCTGAGGAGTTGAAACCTTAGTTTCTTAATCATTTAAAAATGTATAAACGGACAATTTTAGGTTTGTTAAATCTATAAAAAATTTCATATATTAAGTATTAAAATAACAAACATATTTTTATAATAAGAGCTGCAAATCTAGTTATAACGTTTTGTCTTCGATCGCCACATCTCCCAAAAATGTGTAGCATAACACGCGCAGAGAGGCCGTCTGTTCTCATTGCTTGCCGAGATCGTAATTATTTTTAACGAAAATAATCGATAATACTTTTCTGCGACTTATCCATCTTGTTTACATAAACAAAATAAATAACAAACACGGAGCGACCACGCACGTTGTTTCGGAAAGGATTGGGCATCATCCTCACATCCTCATCCTTGTTACATTTACATTGTTTGTATTACTGATGTTGATCCTTCAGCATCTGATAATAAATGTAAGGTACGCCACTTTATGTGACGTGATTCGAAATATATATTTGCTTTATTTTAGATACAAAATTGGTTTTCTTTACCGTTGAATTTGCTATTTATGTTGAAGTTAGTGACAAAAGAAATGAAAGAATAAAAACACCAAACAATTAGTGAACTTTAAAACAAATTGTTAAATGTGTAGCTTAATGTTGTGTATCAATGATCCACTGTAAGTGGGCAAGATTGGTTTTTATTTACAATCTTAAATAAACATCTTGTTTTTATGAACACAGCTCACAGTAATGAAAATAAAAATATAAAAATATCAATTAAAATAAAAAATACTAAAAACTAAATATTTGATCGCTGTTTATAGGTGTTAATGCGCAATCATTCAACTATTTGTTAATTTCTGTTACGATAGTACATATAATATGACTAGTTAAAGAGCAACAACTCTTGGATTTTAAATGCCAATTTCTTGGTATAATATGGTATTTTTCAAATGAAACGTAAAATGATGAAAACATTTGTGATACTTGTGCATCAACAAAACAATATTAATGTTGTGCTAAAAAACTAAACAAAGCTCCCCGGAGTTTTCTTACAACAACTATTCTGATATTGTTTTTCTGAGGGTTAAGCCATTATCTGATTACATAAAAACGATTCACGAGTTGAAATGGCATTACATGAATTTGCCATTTTACAATTTTCAAACCTATAATAATATACACATGCACGCTGATTTGCTTATGGATTTACAATTTACACTCACAAAAATAATTATATCGAATTAACAGACTTATTTCGTATAAATGTACGTACTTGGAGGACCCATATGATCACGATATTTCTCTGTGATATCACAAACAATCGACGAGTTGAAGGCTTAAAATATGTGTCATATGCAGTGTGAAATAATATATATATATATACCAGAACTTCAACTTTTTCATGATAAAAAGTTTTGATATATTGTAATAAATATGACAGCGTACCTGGCTAGCATGTATCACCTACAAATATATTTGTAAAAGAATTTCTAACAAATAACATGATCAACAAGATATACTAGTGAATCATCCAAATGTTTATCTATCTATAATTTCTGAAATGTGCATCACCGTTTTAAAATTCGCTGTAAATGCACTATAAACTGTTAAACATGTGTTACAATTATTGCCTAAACACATCATAAAAAAGTTGTCAAATGTTTTAGCTTTTGTTTGCACAAGAATAAAATAAGAAGATAAGTTAAGAACAATATGAAATGTTCATGATAGAAATTAAAAGTAATGGATACAGTTGTAGGTTTACTATGCTCATTGTTTTCAATTGTAAGTTAAATTTATTGATGTAATTATTTCTCATATCAGTATAATGTATCTTGAAAGGGCTTCATCAGAGATACGACAACCTGACAAAGGAGCAGGAAATAGCCCAAGGTCACCAATGGGTCTACAAAACCATAATAGCAAGGTTGCATTTTACCTGCGGGTCCATTATAAGACCGCGAAAACAGTGTTTATATTAGTGACCGTACGTAGATGTTAGTTATGCACTTTGTAAAAGCAAACAAATAAATTCATCATAGATACCAGCATTGCAATTTTATATTTGCGCCAGACGCGCGTAAAGCTTGTAATATTTTCTAAAATAATAGAATTGTTTATATGACAACATTCCACCAATGCCCAATATGAAAACCATCTGGGTCTTGGTTTGTTAATGGAAGATTACACATTGGTAACTGATTAGAACGACTTATCGACCAATGTCTGACTATAGCCGACATAAGTTAGGACACATTAGTTATATGTAATGATAGTGACTCTCGAAATTAATTTGTACATTGTATTTGCCAGGATATATGTTACACGTACATGAGGGTACAACATTTGCAAGGGATTTGTAAATCACTTATTGTTTAGGTTCTGTAATATTCCTACATGTATAACGAAGTCTTCTCAAGATAACAACTGGTTAATTTATTAATTTGATTTGTACAAAATACGAAATGAATAGTAATTTACAAACAAATTTGAATTGTAAAATATTCTGGAATTAAGGATAAAACATGTTATTTTTTACAGATAACATAAGAATGTCGACCACAAACCGTAGTTACATTAATACTATGTTGATCAACAGCTTACGAATTCAATAGATTTGGCATTAAAAAGATAACAAATAGCAGCACGTACACCTATCTTAACATGTAGTGTTAGGTATACAATTGATGTGATATATAATATACTGAAACAAATTGTTTGTTTGAATTACTCAAAATTCCTTCATTCTTATCATTTATTCAAATTAATATAGACATATTTATCTAAATGATATTGCAACAGATGATTTTTATGCAAATAGGAGACATCTCCAATCCATTTCGGAATTTGATAAACGCATTTTTGTATTTATTCCTACTTCACAACTTTTAACTAAATCGGGGTCAGCTGTGTGTCTAGCCAAACGAAATGTATAAATTGTTCTGTACACAATAATTACAAAGCACTAAATGTATGTAAGGTAACGATATAGTCGCAATGGCCTTTGTTTGGGCTATTTGCCTTTGTATTTGTTACGCTGGGTCTTGTGCTAGTTCAATTGGATCCACTTTGGATTCCTCACTACAATGTTCCAAATATCATTTTGAAGAAAAAGTATTGGAAAAACTTATTCGTCTAGAACTTAAGATGGAAATGTATGAAGCAAAAATTAAAACTTGGGAAGATTCGATTCCAACAAACCTTGATAAAATTGATAATGCCAAGAAGCAAACTGAAACATTTTTAGAGTCAATGCGGGATATACTACAACGGGAGCAAACGCGTTTAAATGGTTCATTCCACGAAACTGTCGAAAATGTGTATCTCAAATCGGAAAGTAAAGTCAAAAGTGCTTTAGATTTATTATCATATAAAATTGAAGAATACAGCGAATCACAGAATAGAAGAGAAAATGACCTTGAACTACTACGGTCTTCTTATCGTCAAGAGCAGAAACAGTTTAAACAGGAACAGATACGACTAAATAATGCCACCCAGGAAACTGTTGAGAATACATACCGTCTGTCGGAGAGTAAAGTCAAAAGTGTTACAGATTCATTATCAATCAAAATGGAGGAATTCGAGAATAAAAGTGAAAATGTCATTGATCTGTTACAGTCTTCTTTTCAGAAAGTGCGGAAACAGTTTCAACAGATGAAAATACGACAAAATGATTCATTGCAGGAAACAGTTGAGAATGTAATTCATCAGTCCGAGAATAAAGTTAAAAGTGTTTTAGATTCATTATCAACTAAAATAGAGGAATACGAGAAAAGAAGTGAAAATGCCTTGAAACTATTACATTCTACTCTGCTCCAAGAGCAGCAACGATATAACGATACCTTTCAGGTAACTGTTGATAACATTGAAACTCAGACTGAAAGCAAAGTCAAAAGTATGTTAGAATCAATATCATTCAAAATGAACGAATTCAGCAAATCTCACAGTAAAAGAGAAGATGCTCTGGAACTATTACAACATAATTTCCGTCAAGAGCAAGACCGATTCAACCAGTCACTATATTTCATGGAAAATAAAATAAAAGAGGACTTAAATACGACGATTCAAAACTTTATTTCGAGAATACCTTGTAAGTTATTTTTCTTTTTTAGTGTTTAAATATACTTGTCTTTATTTGTATACTTTTTTGCATACTTGTTGATTCCGCTGCTGGTGAAAAACCAGTCCCTGAAGGTATCATCTTATAAGTATTTAGTACTTGAATACTGATATGATTTATAACAAACGTTTCTAAAAGTGTCCGTTTATATATTCAGACACTATAAAGAAACAAAGTTTGCAACTGCCACATGCAAAGTTGACCTCAGATTGATTTGGCTTTTTAAAAGGTTCTTTTTGGTCATATGGCATTTCAACTCTTTCGGTTCCAATGCATCTTTCGCTTAAGACGTTCCTATTAAAGGACGCATTGGAAAATATAAAGTCCTGTTTTCTCTAAATTAAAAGTTATGTTTTTTTCTTTCTAAATTGATTTCAGTGCAGCTAATACGGTAAGTCGATTTTATCAGTAAATATTATTTTGTCGGAGAAGGTATTATTTTGTGATCTACGTACATACTACTAGTATTTTGATTGTTTAAAAAAGACAATGGGGTGCTGAATTGCTGTCAGCATGATCAATTGAACAACAAAAAAAAACGCAAAATATTTTTCACTTTTTTTCAAATTTTCATGCACTGAAATTCAAAAAAATCTACGCGGATTATTTATAATTAATGTGAGACATAAAAAAACCTTTTCGTGCACAGTGTTGTCAAATAAGCAACACAACATATAACAAACACATACAAAACCCATTTAGGATATAAGGCTATTGTTGTGTACGCTATACATTTTGTCTATACAGGACCTATTAATGGCCCTTGAATGAAAAAAGTTAAATGCCAAACCAAAAAGGCAACTGAAAACCAAACATAAACCATAGAAGTTTGTCAAATCTGGCGAAGGCCATCTATGCCCTGGGAAGAACAAACCGTTAGTATTTCGAATGCATCTTAAAGTTTTATGAACAGTAAATTGCCATTAAAAGAATATTTGATGTAATCACAAAAGTGCTAAATACATTATGTACTGGAATGATGATACCAGCGAACATGAAACTTCAATTAGCAACAGCAGTTATTCAGTGGTTGTATTTGACAGCATCATGATGTAATTTAAAAGAAACGCAAGAAGTAAAACAAACACTACACTGTTTTGTAGGATAAAATATAATGATGAATATTAAAATTTTCTGACGTCAAGGCGTCATACATTCCGATACAATTTTCGACTTCAATCACAATTACTGTATTGTAGCATGTATTGTATACAATTTCAAGGTGGTATTTACAAGAGTAATAATTTTTTTGTAAATTCCTGGTAATTAGAAAATGAATTACTTTCAAATAGCCCATTATTGACATGATTAAGCAAGAAATAGATTTTTGTAAAACGGTTGCATTTGATATGTAATAGCCTTTTTAATTCTGAATGTTCGTAGCAATAGACAGAACCCCTGAATTCCCCTTTTAAATGATGTCCGAAACCTATACCAGAACCTGTTCTACTTCCTAGTAACACAAAACTCACATTTAATAGATACTTCAACCTGACAACCTGTTTGAAAATTTACACTAACAACTGTTGTAGTAATAACGCAATATATAAAAAAAATACCAAAGGGTTGTACAGAATTTTACACCGATGTTAAAAATTCATACACCCATTCGGTTGCGTACTAGGGTGTATGGATTTTCAACAATGTAGTTTAATTCTGTACACCCCTGATTACACCAAGATAACTAATAATATCACTGGTGGTTTGTTTGAGTTGTAGGAGGAAAGCACCAAAGAGTGTTACTATTACTGTTAACAATTCAAATGTCATGTTTAGGCTCATAATATATGACAGTGAATCTGATTGACCTTTAACCTTATCTATCGCACTTGTGAGTACAAGAAAAATAAAGAAAAAAGATCTGAAGGATTAAAAAGGGGTAAATAATGATCAGGACTAACGTGTCATATACATTTGGGCTGGTTTTTTTTTCATGTTTGAAATGAAAATTGATTCATGTAGTACACTAAAAAAAAACAATTCTTTCAGTATCTTAAAAATATAATTTCATTTCACAGGGACTGCATCTATTGAATAAGATGTTAAATATGAGACTCAATTTTACTATTATAATCAATTAGCAGACGCGTATTGTTAACTTTACGTAATAAGCAGGAACTACAGTTTATTTTTCCATTGCTCATATGTTTGTTTTAGATGTCCTTTATCTACACAGAAACAACTAATTATGGCAAGTCGTTCTCGTCACTACTTTGTTTATACTATTTTAAATTTACACACTGAGAATTAAAAAAATGCACATTAAAATTCAGAAAGACGCACTGAGATTACAACAAAAAACAAAATAAACACTGACAATTAAAAATTACATACTGAGAATTGAAAATTACACTCTAAGATTTCATAAAGACATACTGAGATGACATTAAGTGAAAAACTCACATATATAATTATCATACTTAATCTGAATACATTACAAGCTTAAAACAACTAAGGGATATAACTCGTTAGTCCTTCAATTTGGCATCAAATGTTTTATAAGAAACATTAGTAATACAACGTATAGAAAAAACTACGTTATTAAAGACAAATAGAACAAGAAAATCATGACTTACTCTCATTACAAAATATAAACAAATGGCGAAAAACTTGGTAACAATTATGAGAAGACATTGAAACAATCTACTAAAAGATGAACAATGCATTGATTTATTTACCCAAGAGCCTTTTATGGCATATACAAGTAACAAAAATATAAAAGATTACCATGTGAGCTCAGGGAATAATTTAAAAGAATTATGAAAAAGGACCCATGATTAAACCGTTTTTCAGAAAAAAACCTCATGATAAACGGTTAGTATTAATCTGAATCATAAACAACTAACTTTTCAATATAAGTACGCACAAAAAAAGGTGTTAAACCTAAAAATTTATCAAAATGTTGGTTGAAGAAAACGCAATGCATTTCAATGCCGAGAGTTTGGGAGACAAAGCTATTAATATGTTGACTTAATAATCACGTGAATATTCATAAGTAATGAACATACTAATCTCACTGTGTTTTGTAGGTCTCAGCGTGTAGTTTACAATTATAAGTGTGTGTTTTTCATTTTCTAAAGTCTAAGTGTGTAATTTTAAAATCTCAGAGTGTAACATCGATTTTCCATTGTGTTATTTTAGGTTTTTGAATGTCAGCTTTTTTTTATTCTCAGTGTGAACTATTTTCGAGAAAAAAAGGTTTGAACATAGTCTTGACGAGAACGGCTTGCCATTGAATACAAATATATGATAAATTAGATACTATTATCTGAAAGAGGAAAAGGATATTTGATATCATACAAATGCAATAAGTTACGGTTTAATTTTTGCAGCACACGACTCTTATTATATTGATAAAGGCAAAGAGTGCAAAGATATTGCGGATGTCAAATCTGGTATATACACTATTTCACCTGACACACTACATACATTCAAGGTGCGGTGTGAGGATGAGAACTGGACGGTATGAATATTTTTTTTTCAGATATTTTCACTTATGATATTGTTTTTTAAATAGCAATAATTATATAACTGTAATTGTACAAAAAGAAGCGAACGCTGTCATATGACGACAAAGATATACAATATACCTTTTGTTAAAGCAATTGTACATGTTGGTTTCTGTGAATATAAACAATAAAATTCCCATAGGAACTATTGAAGCTCTTACTTTACTGTGCAGAAGTTTCGTTTAAATTATTTATACATTGATATGCCTCGAGCTTCTCGGAGTTAATTAATATTATATCTCTCCCACAAGAAGAGGTGTGGTTTGTGAATCAGCTGTATTTACAAAACAAAAGAATAAATTATAACAGTACTGATCACCCACCTCTATGGCAATTGAATACTATATTAGCTTTAAATTATGGCTGTGCAAAAAGCCGACCCAGAAACGCAGTATAATCTATATACATTTTATGTAATATACATTTTTAGGTTATTCAAAAACGTTTTGATGGCTCAACAGAATTTTTCAGAAATTGGGAAGATTACGAACATGGATTTGGTGATCTGAATGGGGAGTTTTGGCTAGGTAATCTTATTTGTATTTATATTTATTAGAATTATACGTTTTTTAATACATTAAATTACAGATAACAAATATCTTGCAGCAGGATTACAAGGTATTGTTTAAAGTTACAGCTAAATATAAGCAGATGAACACATTACTGTTTAAATTGATTGATACAAATACGTTTAACGTATTTATAGAGAGTCCCTCTTGTAAAGCAATTCATTTGATTAAACGAACACTATGTTTAAGGACCGCAGTATATTAATTCTGATAGAACTTATCGCTTTTCGGAACATGCGAAACTTGTCTGTCCAGATATTTGTTTTCTTTTATGACGTCAAAATGCGGACACGTAGTCATTAGGTATATGGTATACTTCATGTAGTTTTAATCTGCATAATGAATCTTTTTATTAAATAGGTAACAGGAACATTGCATTACTGACATCAATTGGAACACACGAGTTAAGAATAAATCTAGAGGACTGGAACGGGGATAAAAGATATGCTAATTTCAAGAATTTTAAAATGGACGGCGCGTCGGACAAGTACAGACTTCACATAAGTGGCTATTCAGGCGATGCAGGTAAAACATTTATGTATAATATTTTTTTTAATTTTTACTCGATTTATCCTTTTCATAACCTGTTGACTTTTTTCATTTAATAAACGTGTGGTCCGATTCATCTCAGTTTGCTATTTGTCAAAATTCAGTTATGACGTCTAATTTTCTCGCTTTCCTCTGACATTCCTATTATGACGTCATGAAAAAGGCGACCACGCCTGATGACGTCTCATAAAAAAACACATGTTTTTTGCAGAACATTACAAAAGAAAAATAATGGGTGTCTGTATATCGTCTAAAAAATATTTGAGAAACAGAGTCCACCACCAAATCTGGTGCAATACGATATTTATTAACACTCAACAGTCACATTTTAAATATCTAAAACGCTCTGCAAGCCCCTCGTTTTAAACTCGAAAATTAGACTGTCTCGATTGAATAAATATCGTATCAGACTTGATGCAGTGGTAGAATCTACTAGTGTATACTAGTATATCGGTGTTGATACATGAGCTCTGATATTATATGGAAGAAACAAAATTGTAAAACAGTACTGATATAAAATGAATATGGCTACGATAAATTAATTTTGTATATCGACAAATTAAAAAAAGCTTCCTTTTGATTTTGACTTTGTTAAACTTATATACATAGTTTTCCTGATTGTATATTATCGCAATATCGACACGATAACTAATTTATTAAGTTTCTCGATAGTCGGTTTCTTTATGATTAGTTACAAGTATCTACATAATTAGAATGATAAAGTCCAAATTGTTAGACGACATGACTTAATATAGACGAATCAATGAATTCAACTATATATTACTAAGAGGGACGAAAGATACCAGAGGGACATCAAACTCATAGATCGAAAACAAACTAACAACGCCACGGCTAAAAAAGAAAAGACAAACAGAAAAAATAATAGTACACATGACACAACATAGAACTATAGACTAAGAACACAAAACACACCATGTGACGTTTGATACGATAAGTGACGTTATATAGGACAATGGTGTTTTTTTGAAAATCTTACCATTCCAGGCACTTTTGTTTTCCCAAATTATCAATACAACCAAACATTCACAAGTTTTGAATCTAATCCGATACCGATTCCAGTGTATGTCAACTGTTGCTTTCGGTTGGAGGATTTTCTCCCATTAGTAGACCTTTTCAACAACTCTAGACACCGACTAATGACACCTACAGTTTACAGGTAAAATGAAGGGGTCGTCTCAAATTACAAATACAAAATAAATTCGATTTGGCAGTTATATATAGCTACAGAAGATATATATAAATCAATGTATTTCTCTATTATATAATATTGGTATTACAATGTACATGTATTTGCACGAAATAAAACGTAGAATTGATTTAAGAATTACTGCAATCATTCCGCACCCTTCATGATCAGCTTTCTCTTCATTTTATGATTATGCCGCATGACAATTGCAACAACGATAAATGTGTATCTGTAAAATTATAAAAATTTATGAGAATTTATGAAGCATAATTACTGGACTGTCTGTGCGTCTGTTACACACTTGTAAACAGGGTCGAGTTTGTGTTTTACAAACGAGCTTGTTCTTTCCCGTTGTACATATTCAATTTCTGGAGGGATGGGCACATCGCAATTTTTATCAACGAACGACTACGCCGCTTCAAGATACCTAGTTAAAGTTGATGTGTTTCCTTCGTGAATAGGGGGGATGTAATTGACTTTTCGTTCAAATGTATCAACATTTAAGCAGGACATACGCATACCTGCCTATTGAATTTATAATTAAACACACTAGTAACTATAGAGCTTTGTCACTGCAAATTCTTTTTGGACAGTGATAAGAAGGGGTTGGGATTCCAATAACTTAGGTTATCCCTCATTTAATGTTATGGGTGTCCTCACGAACTGATTTGCCCATATAATTGCCCGTGTTTCCTTCATCGTAGAGCAATTCCCCAGTTTTCGAAAATAATCTCAGAGTTTCTTACAAGAAGCGAATACCGCATAGCAATGCATTATGGAGTTAAATGGGGTCCATGTTGATCAAGTCTCGTTGGTTTTATATATTATACTGTCATTGCTATATTTTATTTTGTTGTCAACGGGTCAGACATTTTTTCGCTGTTTCTCTTTTCCTTTAAAAAGCTTTGTCGGTTTTATAATCTTTTCTATACTAGTAAAATCCCGTCGCATGTTTTGTGCGCCTGAACCAAGTCCTGAAAATGGTGGTAATTTGTACGGCCTCCACACAGTAGAAATTTTTGTTAATGATATGTTTTATAAATTGACCATAAACCCACTTTTTCATGGTATGGTATCAATATTTCTGACCTGACACTACGTACTTATTATTGCTTAATTCATTAGAATTTAATATGCAATGTTTCGGGTTCTTTCGGGAATAATCCCAGGTAAACCCTCATCAGAGGTCGACCTTTATATATTTATTTCGTATCTAGTATCATAGATAGATGTGTGTCTGTTTCATAACAGTTTTTTTCAATTTACTCATTAATACTTATTTCAATATATCAACAGTCCGTATAGTATTGTTAATCAATGTCGATTCTATTGAATATACAGCATGCTTTATTGTTTTGAAAGTACGCATTCTTTTTTCTATGTATTCGCATTTAAAGTAAAGCTGGTTCATTTTAATCTTTCAGATTGTATAAAGCTCCGTTTTTTATCATTTTGGCTTAATGATTAATTATCATGTTTGCCAATATTCTTTTGTTTTGAAACTATCGTTGATTTAGATAGGTTTTTTTATTATTCTTTGATCTATCTTTTGATTTTCATTACCAAATCTTTTGTTATACGGTTAAGATATCAAATATTTTCAGTCATTTGTTTTCTAATTTTTTTCTTTGAAAGTTGCTATATGCATCTATGCTAACTTAATTCCTTTCACGGATTTGGCTATACTTTTTGGACCTTTTGGATTATAGCTCTTCATCTTTTATATAAGCTTTGGATTTCAAATATTTTGGCCACGAGCATCACTGAAGAGACATGTATTGTCGAAATGCGCATCTGGTGCAAGAAAATTGGTACCGCTAATTTTATTAATTAGTCTAACTGTTTCGTCAGGGTGAAATGTGCAAGATATATTTTTTTTTATCTTTATTCAATGTAGACTTTAGACCGTATATATACGATTTTCTCATTAGTACATGTTGCTATTGTTTCTAAGAATTCTCGTACCTTCCGAAGGAATGAAAACAGTGTACTATTTCAAATAGTTGTTCACTTTGTTCACTTTCTTCATTAAATTTATTAAATCCATCAATTCTCATTCTTAAGTGGAATTTAATATTATTTTTATAGCATATTTCTCTGTTTTATGTCTATAATTATGGTCAAATATAGCAATATCAGATATTTCCAGGGAGACAACTCTGCCCATTGAATAGTTTTATAAATTGACCATAAACCCACTTTTTCATGGTATGGTATCAATATTTCTGACCTGACACTACGTACTTTTTATTGCTTAATTCATTAGAATTTAATATGCAATGTTTCGGGTTTTTTCGGGAATAATCCCAGGTAAACCCTCATCAGAGGTCGACCTTTATATATTTATTTCGTATCTAGTATCATAGATAGATGTGTGACTGTTTCATAACAGTTTTTTATAATTTATTAACTACACGTGCATATAGGTCTACGTTGTAGCTAGTCTTTTTACAGATCGTTGTCGTTTCAATTGGAAGAGTTGCCTCCCTGGAAATATCTGATATTGCTATATTTGACCATAATTATAGACATTTCACCCTAACGAAACAGTTAGACTAAGTTATCAAAGATGCATAGAGCAACTTGCAAAGAATAGTAAACAAATGACTGAAATGTTTTTGAATATCCTTACACGGTATTAACAAAATTTTGGGATATAATTCGGAAAGATCCGATTGCCAAAAAAATAAATAAAAAAACTATCTAAATCCAAACCAGATAGTGGTTTAAAAAACAACAAGAATATTGGCAACATGATAATTAATCATTAAGCCGAAGACATTGATTCAGAATACCCCACCACGGGAGGCTTTAGTATACAATCTGTGAACTTTCAAGCGATCACGTACAAGGAAAACCGAATGGTTCCTGTTACATTCATGTATGGACCCGACATGGTATCTACACAAACCTCTTCAATTGTTAAACATGGAGACATTTGTATATTATCAAATAGGTGTTTAAACATACACGACAGTCTGCTGTTGAATTCCACAGTATAGCACTGATAACTATTATCTCTATTAGATCTCGTGTAGATTTATGATAGATTAGATGACGTGAATAAAGACAATAAGTCTTCTCATTATATATATGAATAATTAACCAAAGGTGCTGATCTACTTGGTTAGTTTCTTTAGTCTGTAAAAAGACTAGCTACAACGTAGACCTATATGCACGTGTAGTAAATTTGAAAAAAAAAACTGTTATGAAACAGACACACATCTATCTATGATACTAGATACGAAATAAATATATAAAGGTCGACCTCTGATGAGGGTTTACCTGGGATTATTCCCGAAAGAACCCGAAACATTGCATATTAAATTCTAATGAATTAAGCAATAAAAAGTACGTAGTGTCAGGTCAGAAATATTGATACCATACCATGGATAAGTGGGTTTATGGTCAATTTATAAAACTATTTTGACAATATGCTTCGTCTTCATATTTGATTCCCTTTTAGTTGAGATCGCTTTTTTTTCTCTTCCTTTTTTCTCCGTAAAGTTAATCCTCTTCTTTATTCTAAATTTTAGAAAACTCCATGTCATTTGGACCATTTGGAAGAAAGATGTATCATTGCTAATCAAATAAATTTCAAGTAATTAACCGAATAGTGGTCAATAGTGTTTTTTTCAGTTTTTATTTTGAGACGACCCCTCACAAATTACCTGTCGTAGTCGTGCTCAACTGTATGTGTAGACAATTGTTAAAAAGGTCTAATAGGAGCTCCACCACGTAAAGGAGGACATGTAACACGCTATACTGTTACAGATTTATCGTGAGCATTTGACACTCCATTTTCCCAGAATGGCAGCGACTGGACTTCTTACCAGAAAGACTACCTTTCCCAAAAACAATAAGTGCCATTAAACTTGCATTTTTCAGATTCACTCATTCTCAAAATATAAAAATGTAGAATATAATATCAATATAATATCAATATTGTACTCTATAAGGGATAAGGTTGAAGTAAAAAACCAAGACGGGCTTAAAAAATGGAAGCAGATAAAACTATGCACCTTATAATCAGGATTACTTTATCACATGACAATACAAATACTGAAAAATCAAGGCTAAATATTGTCTATGATGTAACATTAATGTATACAAACAAGATCATAGACAATTAACGAGATACAACCAAGCATTTCTCAAATAGATCGAACAAAATATCAGTTTAAAGTACCAAACAAATTAGATTTAATATCTTCTGAAAAATTATATTTGAAAACAATAAGTTCCAACTAAACTTGTTAAATGGGACCTTATATAAACAAGTTACAGGGGCACCTCAGGTGGAATAATATCACCCACATCCACCAATCTGCATCTGTCAACAATAATTACACAAATATTATACATTCTTCGATTAAATAGCATACTATGATTTGACAATATCGTGACGATGGCTTCATGATTACAGAGAGCGACATACTTAGTATTACAAATGGATGAGTTCTTTGTAATTGCAAACAATATTGACACTTTACATAAGTTTGCGTATAATTTCTCTAATACAAAAGTGATGTACTTGGATACTGAGGTGTACAAAAGGGAGCGCATTAAATCGAATGTCAAACCAAATGCAACTGATCAGGATCTCCCAATTACAAGTACACATCCTAGGCATCTTTTAAAAGTTTTAGAACAGGTGAAACAATTCGTCACATAAGAAACAATAGCAACAAAACTGATCTTATAAACATCTTATGATTTGGAAGAGTAAACTTATAGATAGAGGCTATGATAAGTTAGAAACTGCAAATCACATGAAAGATGTGAAATACAAGAGTAAACGATGCAGTACCCTGTCAGATAATTTAGGAAAAAGGGAAAGTCCACTTACACTGGTAACTAAATATAACCCTACAGTTAAAAATCTTAACAGAGCCATTCAGAAACATTGGCAGATTTGGCAGATTTTTCAAAGAGATAAATATTGTAAAACAATGTTCAAACAGATGCCTATCATTGCGTATTAACGCAGTAAAAATTTAAAAGAGCACCATCAAAAACAAGACTTTTAAATAGGGAGACTTTTGAGATTGGACCCTTGCTAAGATAGAACTTAGCTTATAAAATAACGAAACATCGTTAGTTAATTATACATATTTATATATATTTGTAGTAAAAAGGCAATAAGTCATTACGACTCTATAAAAATAAAAGTCTTGAGGTTTAAGTATGTATGTTGGTGATGGGAATCTATGCATTTGTGAAAAGTTTTTCCCCAAATGTTTGTTAATATGAATAAGACTTCTCGGCTTTCGCACAAAATATATTTGTCAGTACAACAAACAATATTAACCCCAAGCTTTTACTTCCGAAATGTTACACACAATAATAGATAGCACAACAACGAACAGCACATGCTCAAGATATAGTAACCTGCCATACTATGTACATTCCCCTTTTCCCCTGAATATGTGATTTATCAATATCGATACACAAAACTTATTTGTCACAGGAATTTTCCCAAATCATGTATTGTGATAAATATCTTTATTTTCATGTCATGTAAACAATGCCTTATCTTGAAATGAATTTTACTAAATTACAAAAAAGCCTTTTCTTTCTGTTAATTGACTGAAATTTAAACAAAATTTAAAATAAATGCCAGTTCATTTTTTATTTTTCTCTGGAAATAATAATTGAGGTACTTGACCATAAACGCAGTATCATGCAGGAAAAACTAACGGTGAGGTAAAATTAGGTGTATTCCTCAAATACCAAAGGGGAAATGTTTTTGTTTGCACTTAGCATTTCACAGTATAGCTATCAGCTAAATTTGTTGGCAACGGTTTCACAAAATTTGTTTGTAGTGCTCATAGTTAGGACTTGGTGTAGATTCGTAACATACAGCCTTCTAAACATTACTAATATATAAATAAAAAAAGTAAAATAGTATATAGATTTCAGCCTTTATTGGCAATAAAATTCAGTCAGTAGAACAAGTTTTTAATAATTAATACTGTTGAAAAGCACTCATCAAAGAATACAGTGCTCTGTTGATTTCATATCTAATGTAGTACATATATTTTTTTTAGCAGTAGGAGAGTGAATGTACATTTCAATGTAAACTGCTCTTTTCGTTTGTTTTGGCTTCCGTTCCAATATACAAAATTTAGGGGATGTGAAGGTGCATACCCCAACATTAAAGTTTTTACTACAACATAACTTACTGAGCCTTTAAACAAAACTTTAAGCATGAAGATTTTATTCAACGGTCGTATAAATCGCGCAGCTACACTTTTCAAGTTTGAGCGTGGTTTATAATAGTTATCAAATGTAATAGGCTTCTTATTTAGGACCCCAGACGTTCGTTTTGTCTACAAAAGATTCAGCAGTGACGCTCAGATCTGAAATTTATATAAGAACTTGAAATTGTAGGTTTAAATAACGGTGGCAATACTTTCTTCACTGTATCGAGATTGGCCAATCAGAAGGCTTTACTGTCCTCTATAGTCACAGAGGTTTTAAATTTTGTGTTACAAGTTTTGTTATATAGCATTATATCAAAGGATTTAGTAAAATGACTGACAAATCTATTCAATATTTTATTTTTCAAATAAATCTGCAATAAAAAAAAATCTTTTATATACTTAGATATCATTTCATTCGGTTGCAAACAATTACAAAGAGAATACAATTGTGAATAGAAATGGAGAATGTGTCAACGAGACAACAACCCGAACCAGGCCAATAACATCAGGAGGCCCCAATGGGTCTTCAACAAAGTGAGAAAATCCCACACTCGGATTCGCGGGCTTCAGCTTGTCCCTAAACAAAAATGTTCACTAGTTCAGTGAAAAAAACATTACACTCAACTCCAAAACATATGAATAATATTAATTAAAAAGAATGCACTGTTTACTTAAAACCATATTATTACGGATCACATCAAAGACATCAAATAAGGCGATAAGTCGAGTATGCGGTCTATATAAGTATCTTTATTCTTCAAAACTACATATAATTTTGGCTTCCTATACTATATCATAACAACCGATTCTCTACAATAAAATACAAATACACATTAACATACATCATATTTGTCTTTTTGTAAAGTAAAAATATAACTTAAAACACTAAAAGCATAATACATGTAATACTAATCAAACAATATGATTCACTTTCTTTCGCGCTTCATAAGTAATTTGTTAAATTGAAAAGTTAATTAGAAAAAAATATTAATTTATAAATACTTTTACAATTCTTAATATTTTTTCTTTAAATAAATATTGTTCTTAAAAATGTACATAAATTATCTCTTACCGATTATGATCGCCTCATAAAATAATGATGTGTCTCCGAATATCAAATAACTTGCAATGAATAAAAAAAACTAGACAACTTAAAAACGGGAAATATTATAATGTTCATGAGCGCAACGTTATATATGCGCAAATACCAAAAAATAGTATCTACAAGTATTATAAATAAAATAAATAAATTCATTAATAATAAATGAAGTAACCCAACAATTTGAAATTACATTTCAAATCTAACACATATTTCTACCAAACAGCGTGAATTTAGATTCTTCGAAATTGTAAGAAGAGAGTATCTTTTTTTTTTTATAATTTCAGGTGATGATATGACATAATACAACGGTTATTGCTTTTCAACATATTGGTTTAAACGAAAACGCATTTCTAATGCGAATTCGATTTCAATAATAAAAAAGGAAAAGTGTGTGAACGCAATTTGCAATCGATTCGAAGAAAATAAACGTGTGGACGAGAAATTAAGTTATTTTTCATTGTCCTGGAAAATCACAGAGAAAAATGCATTGTTTACTCAAACCTAGATTTTTGTTTACAATCAACATGAATTTAGTTGCTTCGAAATTATAAGACAAGAGTATAATATTTGTTTAAATTTTCAGGTGATGGCATGACAGAATACAACGGTTCTTACTTTTCAACATATGACAGAGATCATGACACACTCCCCAGTTTGAATTGTGCTGCTTACTCAGGTATAAAGGGGGCGTGGTGGTTCCACGGTTGCTGGACTTCACAGGGAGCTAGTTTGAATGGTAAATACACTTCTGGACCAAGTGACAGTGCAGGAATACGATACAGAACATGGAAATATAAATCGTTGAAGAAATCTACAATGATGATTCGTAGAGTATAAAAGATGGCGATTTAATGATCATGTTCTTATGTGGTTATGCATTAAAACATAAGACTCTCAACCGATTTAATCGTTTACCTGTAATGTTTTGCTAAAGGTGGTACCCAACACTTTCACTAAAATTAATTTGGCTCGTTTAATTTTCATAAAATTTTGACAATGTATTTTCTTTGAAAAACATAAAAATTTCAAAAATTTTGAAACAACCGTTTTGTCAGAAAAATTACACTGGTTATATAGCAGTTTGACAAACACCAATTTTGATCATTGAAAATCTTAATATTCCCTTTACATTACAATGTAATTGAAACGTTTAGCTGACTTTACAGAGTTATCTCCCTGTAGTGTTAGGTACCACCTTAAATCTTTCATTAACGATTATTTTCGTTTCTCAATAAAATAATTATATTAATGAGTGGTTCGAGAATATCATTTCAAAATGTTCTTTGTATATTATGTTTAATTTATTTACTTCAAAAGCACAAAATGTATTTTACCCAAAATTCGATAGTACTTTAATGTTTTTATCAGGGTGTTAGCGATGACAATTGTCAATGCTTATTGCCTTGAAAAGTTTAAGAATACAGAAATTAAGACCACCACGGATCCAGATCGGCGTAAATGCGATTGTATATGACATACATATGTAGGTGCAGTATCAATCTCTAGCGCAGAGCTCACATCCGTTCCGCACTTACTTCGTAACACTACACTTAATATAATTGTCATTGTATTGCAGTGTTCTAAGTATACGGAGAGGCTGCGCACAGTATATACAGTAGCTACAAATAATTATACATTTTGTTGAAATTATTCTTTCATTTATGTCCGAACCCAAACGCCAAATTTGTTTACTTTGAAGTTGAAAACTTTCAAATTACAATCTATCTAGTTGGAATTTAATATCCACACTCGCTGATTTATGCATGGTCGCTGTGTGGGATCAAATATAAAGCATATTCAAAAGGCGCAAAACAAACCACCGGATTAATAGGTCTAGTGACTATCTAGTGTTAAAATTATGAACAATTTATATCATTAATGAAAACAAGTAACACTAATATTTGGTCCAGGATATTATACCTTGTGTGAAGAAAATAAAAATCTAAATGTCAAAAGAACAGCAATACATCTCAAATTATTCCTCTTTCCCAACTGTCTTCACTCAGAAAATAAGAGTGCATGCGTTGCCGTCCTAATGATACCAACACTCATATTTCAAATTATAAAAAAAAACAGGTACATTTACTCATAAACAGAAAGCATCACTGTCAAGTTGCCGACTAAATTTGGAGTCATTTTGTTTAGTTGTGCATGATCGAAAATTTTAACAGTTCGAAAAATACCAATTAACGAAAAATTTGAAGTTTTGGTCGAACAGATAAAAAAAAAATGTTAACATCTACAACTAAATGAGGTCAAGCTGGCGACTGCATGTAACGTCATTCTCTCAAGTAGTTCCTGCGAACTGTGGTTTAAAATAGCGGACGAACGGACGGATAAGGTGAACTAAAAAAACTCAGATATAATATTTAGTCTTAGATGCATGATTTTTTCTATTAGTTGTTATTGGTTTTGTGAACTAGCTGTCAGTAACTGCGAGTATTCGCAGATCCGTTCTTAAAAAGTGTCTTTTTGTTGTTGGAATGTACAAGTACTCAGTCACGTCCGTGTTTTATATGTATACCTATGGAATCCATCTGATGAGTTAAGCCCTTTTCAACTGATTTTTAAAGGTTCGTTTTTATGTTATACTGTTACACCACTATCCCATGTTAGGGGAGGGTTGGGATCCCAAAACCACCTGTTATTTAGTGGTTGTCGTTAGTTGCTGTGTTACATGTTTCAAATTGTTTTTCGTTCATTTTTTTGTACAGTAATTAGAATGTTAGTGTTCTTGTTTGAATTGTTTTACATTTGTGATTTCTTGGACTTTTATAGCTGACAATGCGGTATGGACCTTGATCATTGTTGAAAGTCGATGAATTATAGTAATAATACAAGAATTGTCCTTTTTTCATAAATAAAAGTTTAACCAGAAATAATTTGTATACCGTTTTATAAAGTTGAATCTCATAAAATTGAATTCCAACTTTAAAATTTGATTGAATCAATTAAAAAAGGTCTCAAATCACATTTTTGAAACATGTTTTAACCTTCCAGTATTCATGATGTTAAATTTTGATTTTGTTCTTCAGTAAAAAAAATCATCAGACGGGTATGATAACCAAGAGAGAAATCAAAATACATAATATATACAACAAAATATCAATTGTAGCAAGTTTTAGATAAGTGTGACGACAATTGCATTGAACGTTACGGTTACCGTAAACCCAAATTGAAACCCGACCAGGGACGAACGACCGGACACACAGAACAGAAAACAAAATAATCCCTGTTAATCTGCGTCTGTTAAACGGTTTTAAAAAAGAAAGAAAAAGATGATGCATCAACGTGTTACTGAAACTGGCTAGAGGTATAGGGGGACATAAACATGTTTAACCCCGCCGCATTTTAGCGCCTGTCCCAAGCCAGGACCCACTGGCCTTTGTCAGTCTTGTATGTATTTTTTTTTTAAATTTTGTTCATTTATATGTTTTTGAGTTAAGTATGGCCTCTATTATCACTATACACATTTTTGTTTAGTGACCAGCTGAAGCACGCCTTTGGGTGCGGAATTTTCTCGCTGTATTATGGCCCAATAGTGACCATCGGTTGTTTTGTTTTTTCCTCTTTGGTCGGGTTGTTGTCTGTTGACATATTTCCCATTTCCATTCTCTATTTCATTTCTATTTTAGATGATTTTTATCACAGACATCTCTTAAAAAATATGAAGTTTACGTAGAATAAAACTAATTGCTGTCATATCGTTTGAAAACTATCTCTCGACCTGTCGTGGATTTATTTTCACGTGATAAAAATAGACTGTGAGATCCTTGTTTAGCCTAACCTCCTGTGCAATGCAGCGCGCAACCACTTTTATCTAAAATTTAGCAATGTTTAATGCTTTTTAACCAGCATGTAGTATTGTGAGACCATGAATCAAACTCCAGCAGAATTCAAATATTTAGCAATACTAAGACATGTCCTATCATCCCTTGAAATCTTACCCTGGGGGCCATTATCCAAACGAGATTAATAAAAGAGTTAAAATCATAAAAGGGCAGTTCGCCGTTCAAGAATTTGGATCTGAATTCTAAATTTTGTGTCTAAAAGATTTGAAATTTAAAATTCGTAATCTTAGCTACAACAGTATCGAATTTGTTTACTGCAAAAGGGAGTGTTGGCGTCCATCATTCCATCAGCAACAGTACCTACTACGTACTTTAACTGGAAACAATCATAAGACAGGTGCAGATCAAAGATATTTTGAAAGGGGGCGAATTCCTTAAAGGTGAAGAAAAGCCACAAAGCGTAGCGTGTCGTACTGAAACATGGACTATTTTAAGCTAAAAATTTCAAATGAATCGTGAAAAACAAGAAATATCTTTTTGGTGATCAAAAAAGGAGGGGAAGGTTGATCTACCACTGTAGAGTAAACTCGAATCAAAATTCAAACAAAAATTACAACATTTTCTTTCAAATCATGAAACCATTAACACGATCAACCTTGATTTTAAAACTTGATTTTATTACATTTTAACTATTTAGGAACTAAATATTTCCAATTGCAATGTATAGTTGGCTCTTGTGCGATGGTATCGACAGATTTCAACTTGAATTTGTTGTATCTGGTTATATTAAGGTCAAAGAGATAGACCCAATGAACATAGTAACGTACGAACCATCAAACTATCAATGGAAAAGGCGCCATCTTTGTGCATATAGCAAAACGTGAAAGAGCGCTACATTTTTCAGCTTACATAACCAGATTGTCCATGTGAGCTGGTGCTGTCATTGGTTGGAGTACGTTGTCGTCTGTTCTTTTCTTTTTCTGTTTTTTTCTCTTGTGAAACAACAAGACCAATTAAATAAACCTGACCATCTTGTATGTTATTGAACTATTATTTGTATCAGTGCCAACCTACCAAATCAACATGCACAAATGTCAAGAATATTAAATTTGGTAATTTGATTATAATCATTCCTCTCTTCTCATTTGTGTCCCCCCACCAGAAAAACAGCCCCCCCCCCAAAAAAAAAAAAAGCACGAAAGATACCAGAGGAACATTCAAACTCATAAGTCGAAAATAAACTGACAACACCATGACTAAAAACCAAAAAGACAAACAGACACACAATAGAACACAAAACACGACATTGAAAAATATTGAGCAACTGCAGAACATATGCGTAGCTCTACAACAGAGATATGTCATGATTTAATTAATATATGACTGCAGACAAAAGACAGGTGCAATATAATTTGGAAAAGTACAACATACAATAAAAAATAAATAAAAACAAGTCTTAAGGTACATTTGTACTGTCTGGTAAATTGTTTTCAATGTGAGAGTTGATTTACAATCTTTAAAAAAAGTTAACTGCTCTAAATTACTGATTTATTTCAAATTTAAAAAGATGTAATGCGACTCTTACATTATACATAGATGCTTATTTTTAGTAGATTGATAAGATCATTGCTCATTGTACACAATTGCTAATTACATAATGAGGTGACATTCTTTATATAATGTTTTTAATGTTATAGTCTCTTTTAACACAGGACATGGGTAAAATCTCTTTGTTCTTACTGTGCTATAATCTGCTATTAACCCGAACGACGTAGGAGTTCGGGTTAAAGGGTCATCCTGAGCGCGTGCAGATTAAATTTTATATATCGATTTGATTGGCCAATAACTGTTTTAACACATGACGTCATTAATTTACGTGAACGTTTTATATGTGGACGATATTCCGCAATTCACGGATCCTAGGAAAGTTTATGTAGGGTAAAGAAAGGGGAAAACACGACTTTCATTGGTAAGTTTTAAATTGATAACTTTTTTTTAGGTTTAGACTTATTGTAAAATTGCAATTTAATGGTAGATATTTTTTTTAATGTTTCTATTAAATCTATTCCCATTTTTTTTTAATAGAGAAAGATAAACCGAGGAAGAATTTGATGTTATATTTTAAATTTTAAATGTTTAATAAACAGAAAATACTTTTCTCTTTCCAATCTTTTACTCCCCCTCCCCAAATTCTTTGTATCTACTGACAAGTCCATCTAAATGAAGTCTGATTGATCTCTAGCTAATCTCCCTGTTATAAAACAAACTTAAATATGACCCCCTTCAAATTCGATCCAAAAATATGGGGAATAGATATTCAAGAAGTCGTTATAAATTCCATTGAATCTAAAACTAGTCCAAATAAGATTTCTTTTATTCGGATATTCTTAGATACATTTCTTTTTTGGCGGAAGTTACCAAAAATTGTTTTAACTTTCTTTCTGACTTCAAAACACTGATTTAAGTTTTATGTTGTACACAAAATATAATACTGAAACATTTTATGTTCAAGCTAAGATGAAAAAAAGGAATGAGAAACCTTTTTTTTTCCTATTCTGAAACTACGATGTTTGTACAAAGTTCAGTTTCGTCGTAATTTCAAGGCAGATGGTGGATTCGGGGGTGGGGACGAACATGTCGTTCACCCAAGGATTGGACAAATTATCGTGTTTTGCCTTAAAATCGTCAATATTGTTTTTAGTCTCGCTACGCTCGGTGATATATTTTTTTTAATTTGATAGAATAACGCCCCTTTTAAAATCTAGGAACCGCCCCTAAAGGTAAAAATAGATTTGAACTGTGCAGTATATCTGAGGTAGTTAATGCACACCTTTGCTGTGCATTATCCAGATTATAGCACAGTAAGAACAAAGAGATTTTACCCATACCATGTGTTAATGTCAGTTAAAACTCCATACACTTTTCCGAATCATATGCAATTGTAAGAGTTTTTGAATTTGCAATTCGATGTTTTCATGTACAAATTGAGTAGTGTTGTAACAGCTATAACTAACATCCATCAATCAAATCAAGATGAAATTATTAACACGTTAAAGAAAGAGCTCGAAGACAGAAAGGAAATCAAAAGTTTATGTGACAAATTAGATAAAATGTCAAACTCTCAAGCTCAAGAGAAATCTCAACTTTATGAAAACTATAGCCAGCTTTCAAACAAACTTGATAAAATTTCAAAAGACAGTGATGCTATATCCAAAAATCTTAATAGCCTTGGTAAACTATTTACAGTCAACACCGACAAAGTGTCTCACTCATTTAAAGAACTGAATGAACAAAACTGTCAAGTCAATAGTAATCTTGAAATTACAAGTGAAATTCTGAGTAAGAACTCCACAATCAATGATACTGTCAGTAGAAACTTATCTAGCCTTTGTCAATCTGTGAAGTTACTTGAAACATCAATACCTACAAGAGAAAATCCCCAGATGTCTCGCTCACGAAGAACACAGGATAGTTCAATCCTCAATTGTGATACTTCAAATCGTTACCAAGCTCTATCTGACTACCAGGATTCACCAGACGCAGAACAGGAAAAAATTGAAAGTAAATCAAAGAAGTCCGCAAACCATAAAATACTATTAATGTTCAATTCCCATGTAAAATACATCAATACAGACTACTTCTTAAAAGATTGTATTGTTGACAAGCTTACAGTGTCAACTTTTGAAGAAGCAAATGAGAAAATTCAAAACTATAGTACAGATTATGAATGTGTTTTTATTCATTTCTTTACAAATGATTTGCGCAATAATACACCTGAAGATTGTATACAACTTTGTTCAGATTTAATTGATGTGATAAAGTCTCATTGTACCTTTGCTAAAATTACAATCTCCTTGCCATTTGCTTGTCTCAAAGATCAAACTCTTAATGATAAGATTATGAAATGTAATGTACTTTTACAGTATACATATCTAAACAGTTTAGATATCTTAATTTGTGACAATCATAATTTAGGTAGTAGAGGAACTCCTGTTAAAAAGTTCCTAGCCAATGATGGCCTTCACTTGAATAAACAAGGTATGAATGTATTTGTATCAAACATAAAACATCAATTAAGAAAGCAAATGGGCTTGGAAAAAGTCCACCTCACAATCAACAAAAAAGGGGAAATAACTACCAAAAAAGGAACAAACCCCAAATAGGTACACAAGGTACTGATTTTGTAAACCAGAATTCCTGGCATGGTACAGGTAATATGAAATTTAATTCTAACAAAACAGAACAAAATTTAGAACAACATTCCCCACAACCCCCTTTTATGTATCCTATGTACACAGGTTTCAATCCTAGTATGTTTGGCTATATGCCAAGTTTGTCACAACAAACTGGTAGAAGATAAAAAACAACAACAAAAAAAAACAACAACAAAAACTTATTACTCAGTGGTAACTACATGTAATATGTACTTGTAAATCAACTTTATTTTTTCAAAGCTATTATTGCAAGTATTATTTGCTTATGATAATTATAAATAATATTTTTTATTTTATTTTTTTATGTACATGTATGTGGCACAAGAATGTTTTGATCCTCTATTATACATGTATACATATACTCTTATTTAAGTCAAGAGTCAATATTTGTGTTTGTTTAGCTTTTATTGGCCAAAGAGGCCTTCATTTATACATGTACAATAATTATAAACTTTGCATACATGTATATTATAAACATGCATATATTGATCCTTTTGTACAATTTACAATAGACCAAATGTTTTGTATTTTTGTATACACATTTTGTAAACATGGTGAAACAGTACAGTATGTAACAAATGCAATTATACAAAATGTCTCAATAATTTAAAAAGCTTTCAGAAATTAATTTTCTGTTCTCTGTATGAATGTCTAATACTATAAAATCATTGGAGTCATTGGGTTATCTCTCCTTGATCATATTAATGTCATCTAATAAGTAAAATAACTTTTCTTACACTATTTACTGTAAAATTTGTTACATTACTGTACAACAAATTTATATCTATGGGTATCTCAGTTTTTTCGTCTTTTTTATATCTGATTATTTTTTCCTTCTGTGTAATGGTTATCAAAAACAGTTTACATGTAAGCTGTTGGAATATTAATGGTTTTAAACTAAAAGGATACAACAAGTACAGTGATTCAGATTTTATAAGTAAATTCAACAAAAAAGATATTTTTTGTTTACTTGAAACCCATTGCTCTCTTGAAGATGCATTGGAAATACCAGATTTTAAAGCTGTGCATCTTATTCGGCCCATGTCTGCACGCACAAGAAAACGCTCTGGTGGTATTTCTGTATATGTAAGGTCTACACTGAGACCTGGAATAAAATTCTTAAAACACAAAACAAATGACTACATTTGGCTTAAACTTTCTAAGCAATTTTTTGGCTTACCTTCTCAATCTCTAACCTATGATATTCTGGAATATGTGGAAAATGATATAGTAAGTTATTCCAAACTGGGAAATATTTTAATTGCTGGTGATGTAAATGCTAGAACAGGGTCCAAACAATTAGACTTTATTCAAAACGATATTTTAGATACTCATATCTCATCTTTATTTGAAGAATATAACCCTGATTTTGATATACCAGTCCGTCATAGCCAAGATAGCATTTTATCCAAAAGGGGCAAGACACTTAACGACTTGTGTGTGCTGACAGGGATCCGTATCCTAAATGGTAGAACCCCTGGTGATTATATAGGTCAGCTTACTTGCCACACCCCTATGGGTAGTAGTGTGGTAGACTATTTGTTATCCTCCGAAAGTCTTTTAAGTAATATACTATTTTTTAAGGTTCATGATTTTAAAGCCGACCTCTCTGATCACTGCCAGGTATCCACAATGTTAAAAGTTAACTGTATATTTAATGCAGTGCAAAAAGATGTTTACTCTATACCAAACCAATATATATGGGAAGAAAATTCTGCAGAGAAATTCCAAAATGCTCTAGCTTCACCATTGGTTCAAGAAAAAATAAAAACATTTAATAATACAAATTATACTGGTGACTCAAATATTATGATACAAGATCTGAATAATATCCTTTATGAGGCAGCTAATATTTCTATTAAGAAAAAGATTATAAAAAAGGTAAATAGTACTGCTAAAGTGAAGAAAAGTCAACAGTCAAAATGGTTTGACCTACCCCTCATAAATATGAAAAAACAGTTATGCGATAAAGAAAAGCTTTTTAAAAAATATAACAAAGATCCTTATATTAGATCCTCCTTCTTTGCTTTACTGAAAAAATACAGAAAAGCAAGAAAAACTAAATATAGAGAATTCCGTGCTGATCTTATAGATCAACTTGATAATTTGCGTGAGGAAAACCCAAAAATTTATTGGACTTTATTAGAATCCCTTAAAAATTCAGACAAAAAAACAGAAAAATCATCAAATATAACAAGCACGGAGTGGGCTGAATATTTTAAAGATCTTAACAAAAAACCAGTAACTCCTTCTCCTAATATAATAGAATTTTTACGTAATTTAGAAAATGCTAAAGTTTTTACTGAATTAGACATCCTTATCACAGATAAAGAAATTTCTGATGCAATTCATACTTTAAAGAATAAAAAATCATGTGGCCCAGACAGTATTTCAAATGAAATGATAAAAAACAGTCAAAGTTTTCTAATTAAAAGTTTAAATCATGTTTTTAATAAAATACTTTCAACTGGAAACTATCCTCAGATATGGGCTAATGGTTTTATAACTGCCTTATTTAAAAATGGTTCAAAGGATGATCCATCAAATTATCGTGGACTAACTGTGACTAGTTGTCTCAGTAAAGTATTTACAAAAATTCTTACTAAAAGATTAGAAAAATTTTGTATTAAAAGAAATATCATTTGTCCTGAGCAAATTGGTTTCTGCAAAGGCAAGCGTACTTCAGATCATATGTTTGTCATGAAATGTCTTATTGATAAATATACTCAAACAGGTTTAAAACATTTGTATACCTGCTTTATTGATTTCAAAAAAGCCTTTGATAAAGTTTGGCATGAAGGCTTATTTTATAAATTAAGAAAACTTGGTGTTAGTGATCTATTTTATAATGTTGTTAAAGATATATATAGTAAAACTTTATTGTCAGTGAAAATTGACCCTAATCATGTAACTGACACTTTTTCATCTTTTATAGGAGTGAGACAGGGAGATAATTTAAGTCCCATCTTATACAATATTTTTGTTAATGATATTCCAGAAATATTTGATGAGGATTGCTTTCCAGTTAAACTAAATAATACAAAACTTAATTGTCTGATGTATGCAGATGATCTAATTTTGCTTTCTGAAACTCCTAGGGGTCTACAAGAATGTCTTGATAAACTACAGATCTATTGCAATAATTGGGGACTGGAAGTTAACATTACTAAATCCAAAGTCATGATTTTTAGCAATTCTGGTAGACTTCTTTCTACTCAATTTCATTTAAATAATACCCCCCTAACGAACACAAAAAATTATACCTACTTGGGTGTCAAATTTAGTATTAATGGCAAATTTACAGATGCCCAACATGAAATGTATAATAAAGGGTTAAAGGCCTTATTTAAACTAAAAAAAATGTTTCTCAGGTCATAAACCAAAAATAAAAACTCTCATTCATGTTTTTGACCATACAGTTAAATCCGTCTTAATGTATGGCAGTGAAATATGGGGTGACATTAACTTTCACAAACTAAACACTCAAGGGGATAACTATTTCAAAAAACTATGTGGAGACCTGGCAGTAGAGAAGGCTCATTTAAGCTTTTGTAAATTTATACTTGGAGTAAGTAAAAAAGCAACAAATATTGCAGTTATGGGTGAACTGGGCAGATATCCTCTATTTTTGGAGGTTTTGTTAAATATGTTTAAATATTATATACGTATCAAAAAATCTGATGACTTATTATTAAAAGAGGCTTTCAACCTCTCAAAATCTCTACATGATGAGCAGAAAAAGAGCTGGTATACCAGTATTCAAACTTTATTTAAATACTTTAGCATCAATGAAAATTATGCACTTAATTTAAAGACGAAGTTAAAAAACTATTTATGCAAAAAGATGCAATCAAAATATGATTTAATATGGCAAACTGAGCTTAATAATGATTTCAGAGACAATAAACTATATGGTAACAAGCTCAGAACTTATAGACTTTTTAAAAGCAGATTTTGCTTAGAAAATTACCTTTTGCAGGAAAATTTTAGATATAGACATTATTTAACAAAATTCCGTATCAGTGCTCACGATTTAGAGATTGAGAGGGGAAGGTACAAAAATCTGACAGTGTCAGAACGTATCTGTAAATTGTGCGGTACTGAGGTTGAGGATGAAATTCATTTTCTTCTTCAGTGCCACAAACTTTCAAATATTCGTTTCAACTTTTTAAATGAAATAAAACAACGGTTTAAAAATTTTAGTGGTTTAGATATTAAATCACAATTTATTTGGCTAATGTCCTCTGAAGATACTTTCATACTCCAGAAACTCGGAGAATTATTGGAAAATTTATCCTCATATAGGAAAGTTTCCATGATGATATATAGATATAAAAATGCCCAGTCACCCCCTTATGTTATTAAACACTGTGCTTGTTGTATTCTTGTACTTGTCTTAATAAATATTTTTTGGTTTGGTTATTTTTTGGGTTTTTTTTTATAACATTGTGTGTTAATCATATTGAATCACTTGTAATCATTTGTATGTAATTAATGTTGATTGTTCTGCTCCTTGTGGGCGCTTTGATTAGCAATGAAATATATTTGAATTTGAATTTGAATTTGAATTTGACATCACCGGATATCTCCTGTATGGGCCCGGCATTAAAAACTAGCGTGCTAAATGAGCTTGCTTTTGACTTAGCAATATGTATAAGGATGAGGCAAAGTCCGGACGGAATTGAGGGTTAAATGTCTCATGCAAGGTGAGGGTCGGGCTTTTTCCACGTTAAAGTACCCTTATAACAACTTTGGTTAACCGTTGATTTTGTGTAGCGAAGCAAAAATTATGCCATTATTCAACATACATGTATCCCAATTTTCAAAAGACAGTCTGAGTTGTCAATTATTTTGTTAACAATAAATTTAAATGTACGTGTTATAGACTATGTAAATGAAAATGACACCGGAAACTGGAAAACTTTTTTTAAGTGTTTGGATGCATATTGTATTGGGAAGACGATATGATTTACATTCTGCAAATTTGTATAGCTATTATTATTTTACAATACTAGAATACATGTATGTAGTACGATGATAATAATCATCTTCATACATACCGGCGGAAGAATTAATGAAATTCAACATTGACAATGGTACAGCAACCTAACGACGATAAAGTATAATGCATAAGAATTATAGAAAAATATTGATGTGGTTTTTTTTCTCGACTGGCTCTTCTAAATGAACACAAAAATAAAACACGCCTTTGTAAAAAAAAAACATTCTCCTTAATATGTATCAAGGTGCGTTGATGCAAAAATCTTTCTACATATGTATAGATAAAATATTTATATCTCAAATAAACTATTAGTACAACAATGCATGTAAGTTCTGCAAATTTGTGAAGTAAATTTCTGTTCTATCAGCGGTATTCGAACCCCTGCATCTGAGACATCGTGGCAACACCGGACAATCTGATACAGAATTTTGTAAAAACACTCAAAAATAAACATCTTTGAGAAAAAACATTTTATGATTAGATACGTGAAAATGTATAAATTTTCGATTTGCATAGGGACTTTCTCTACCTGGGGACGACATAAAAAAATCAATAAAGGATAAAAAAAAAACTTAATTCAAATAGTTATGGGTTGGGGTCAAAATTGCAGCAAGTTTTGTTTAATTGATATCGATTTTATTTATATCCTTATTAGTCAATCAATTTTTCCAAAATTAAGAGGGAAAGAGAAGGGGAAAGGGGAGGGGGGGGGGTGGTCAGTGAAAAAAATTATATTTTGATGTCGTCTCTTAGAGCCATTCACCATGGCAAAAAGAAGTTTAAAAGAATGTTAAATTATTAAACTAAGACATTCTGTTTCGAAGAACACCCCAGTCGTACAAAAGGGGTTACATATATGAAACAAGATGATCACTCGACATTTACTAACAAAATACCTCAAAGTTCAAAGATCCATATTTAAAAAAGGATCCTAGGAATCTTTTCAAAATCAGCATTTTGCAATGTCAAAATGTATAAAATTTCATAAAAAAATGTTACTTGAAAACTTGAACATATAGTTGTCATTTGTGTTCGTTTGTTCAACGTTCACTTGTACGGAAGCCCATAGGGGACCTAAAAAAAAAATAAATTATTTCGTTATCTCAATATATATATCGTTATTTCGATATAATTACATCGTTATTTCGATATAATTAAATCGTTATCTCGATATATTTATATCCTTATCTCGATAATTATTTATTTCGTTATCTCGATATAATTATATCGTTATCTCGATATTTAAATCGTTATATCGATATATTTATTTCGTTATCTCGATATAATTACATCGTTATCTCGATATATTTATTTCGTTATCTCGATATAATTATATCGTTATATCGATATATTTATTTCGTTATCTCGATATAATTATATCGTTATCTCGATATTTATATCATTATATCGATATGTATATCGTTATTACGATATACTTATTTAGTTTTCTCGGTATATTTATTTCGTTATCTCGATATAATTAAATCGTTATCTCGATATATTTATTTCGTTATCTCGATATAATTAAATCGTTATTTCGATATATTCATTTCGTTATTTCGATTTAATTATATCGTTATAACGATATTTATTGCTTTTCTTGATAAATTGACTTAAGTCACGTGTTATATACCAACATGGCGTCTGGGAATGAACAGGTAGAACCGAACGTGAGCATTGTTTCATATGGGTTTTTGACTTTGTTTAATTAATGTTGTCTGTTGTTGGCCAACTTAGATTGGAAACCGCAATTTTTATACAGCCTAATGGGACTAGATATTTGAAAACAGAACCAAGGTCCTGTTAACAACTGTTATCATTATTCAAAAGGCAAAGTCCATATATATTTACAAGGCAGAAACATAATAAGAACACGAAAAGCTAAAAAGAAAGCAAAACCCCACAGATAACTAAACATAAATGGGCAAATAGTACTCAACAAAAAAAAATAACCAGAAGCATGAACTAAAACTATTTTTTCTTGTTTTGTGACTTTCTGTGGGAAATTGATGAGACGGAGAGCCTAAAGTATTACTTTCATTCAATAATTTAAAAATACATCACTGTATATTGCACAAAAATACGGACTTTTAAGAGGAATTTACTAGGTAGATCTATGAAACCATTATAAACTATCATATTAATTTGCGTTTTCTTTGCAGAAGGTTTTCCGTCTTGTGGAGAATTATTTCTACATGAATTTACCATACAAAGACATTGTAGAAGTTTTATTGTTAAACCATGGCATTTCTTTGTCTTTACGCCATCTAAAAAGGATTCTACGGAACATGCACTTGTCTCGAAGGAAGGAATATACGGATTTACGTACGGTAATAAATTTTGTAGAATCAGATGTAGAATCAAACGGTTCACACGGATATAGATGGATGTATAATAAATGAGTCCTTCATGGATTGAAAGTAACCAGAGAAAGTATTAGACACATTCTTAAACTAGTTGACCCTAGAGGAGTAGAAATGAGGTCAAAGCATCGCTTAATCAGAAGAAAATATTTCAGCCAAGGCCCCAACTATTGCTGGCATATTGATTCATACGATAAACTCAAACCATATGGCCTATGTATTAACGGTTGTGTAGATGGCTTCTCGAGAAAAATGATGTGGGTTAAAGTAGGAAAAACTAGCAGCGATCCAAAAGAGATAAAAAAATACTTTATTGAGGCTATACAGAATGCAGGTGGGTATCCTTATCATATGAGGGGTGATATGGGTACCGAAAATGGCACAGTTGCAGCAATGCAGAATTTTTTATCAAGAAACGAAAGAAATGAAGATTCATTCATTTATGGAAAAAGTACTTTAAACACTCGAATAGAGTCTTGGTGGGCAATTCTACGCAAACAATGTACAGGGAAATGGATAAAAGAAATGAAGGATCTGAGAGATACTGGGAATTTTACTGGCAATAAACTTGATGTTAATCTAGTAAAGTTTTGCTGCATGAAGTTACTACAGGTATGTTATTCATCTTCACATGAAATCCTTCACCGAGTTATTTTGTTGGAGATGTATGGGTCATGGGTATGGCGGTAGGGTATGTGTGTGGTGGTGGTGGAGGTTCAACCTTAAATATCTTTCTGAGCAGGTTGGTTTGTTTTTCTGGTTGCATTACTCATTAACTTTGGTTAGGATTTGAAATTTGCTGAAATTATATTTATTATTGAGTCTAAACATGTTTTCTGCTCAAATTAACAATGATCATCCATCTCTGTAAAATTTTGAAAAAATGCACGTGAATGTTTTTTCACTTGGCCAGAATGAAAGGAATACAAGTCATTATAATCACGAAATGTCAATAAAATATAATCAGTCTTATGTCAAATTAATGTACCATTGCTGTCTTTCCAGTAAGGCAATACTTATTATATTTTATGTTTAGGACATTTTCTGACAAAATTCATAGTTTAAGGATTCATAAAAATAAAAAAAATAATAAAAAACTACGGCCTCAGCATTATCAAGCATTTTGCTCCTCGTCCGCGTCGCATTTGTAGAAGTGCAGTGGATAGTATACATGTGTCAATGATTATTTTTCAGGCTGAACTCGACGAAACAGCATTGGTGTGGGATATGCATCGTATCAGGTGAAGTCGTTCAAACCTTCCTGATGATCGTCCAATAGCTCTTTACTTACTACCCGAATTATGGGCATCAGCAGATTATGTACAAAGTATTTCGGATGATGAGTTGGAGATTTGTAAATCGGAATGCGCACATGACGACCTTTTTCCATGTGAGGAAGAGTTATTTGAACTTGGTTGTTTGTACATGAGGGCTAATCAAGTAGATCCTCCGACAAATATAAACGAATGCAAAGCTCTTTACTTAGGTCTTCGTCAATGGTTACTTAGTCATTTGTGAATCATATTTGACATCACACAATTATTGAGTGTTTATCCGTAAAACGCAGGATATTTATGGATTTGTGAATATTTATGTTTGATAATGAACTATGTTGATATCATTACATACTCATTAAGCCTCGAGGATAGATAGATATCTGATGGACAATGATAAAAAAAAATAATAAACAAAGTACAATTCTCAGATAAATCTTCATTTTACGAATTCCAAAGTTTGAAGCACGTCGTCTTCTGTTCAACGTATTTTGCGGAAAAAAAACTTATCATTTAACATTGTTTAATTAAATTGTGTGCTGTATATAATATTCATAATATTTTAAGCATTTGCAAAACTAAGTTATGCAATCTCAAGAAATCTTTCCAGTTGACATTGTGTTTTTGTTTGATGTATTTCTATTTGTATCCATCTGATGAGTTAAGCCTTTTTCAACTGAATTTTATGGTTCGTTCTTATGTTGTACTGTTACACCACTGTCCCAGGTTAGGGGAGGGTTGGGATCCCGCTAACATGTTTAACCCCGCCACATTCTGTATGTATGTGCCTGTCCCAAGTCAAGGGCCTGTAATTCAGTGGTTGTCGTTTGTTGCTGTGTAACATATTTGTTTTTCGTTAATTTTTTTGTACATTAAGTAGGCCGTTAGTTTTCTAGTTTGAGTTATTTTACATTTGTGATTTCGGGGCCTTTTATAGCTGACTATGCGGTATGGGCTTTGCTCATTGTTGAAGGCCGTACGGTGACCTATAGCTGTTAATTTCTGAGTCATTTGGTCTCTTGTGGCGAGTTGTCTCATTGGCAATCATACCATATCATCTTCTTTTTTATATTTATATGTTGGTTTGTGTTTTGTTGCACCTAATCTGAAGAATCACATGAGCCTCAGCCAATGCCATCATCATGCATCCGTCTTCCGTCCATTAACCGTTTAGTTTAAAAATCTTCTTTGGAACCACTATGGGTATTCTGGCATATAGTGTTACCCTTGTCCGTCCGCCCGTCCGTACGTACATCCACCAGGGGACTTTGAACATTCTGTTTGGTCGATTTTCAAGAGTTTTCTATAACTACTGAATTGATTTGATTGAATCTAATTATAAGTAAATATGTTCTTACCAAAGTCCTTAACAAGTATTGTTACTTTTTGAGCCGATCCGAAATTCAAACTGTCTGGCCACTAGCGGAGGTCAAAATTTGCATTGAAACCCTATGGAAAACCACATTTGCATCTCCCTTTTAGAGAATCACTAATCAGAATCGAACCAAACTTGATATAGGTGTTCACTATATAGGTCCTACACAAGTGTCGTTACTTTGTAGTGGATTCGTTAAACAAGAGTGCACACGCTGAAATGTCTCGCCTGCTTTACTAACCATGATTGGTTTAATGTTGATGGTCCTAATGATAAAGTTTCACTACAAGTATCACATAAACTTAAAATTATCAATGATCCATGAAAATGAGGTCAAGGTCAGATGAACCCTGCCAGACAGACATGTACATCTTACAATCATTCCATACACCAAACATAGTTGACCTATTGCTTATAGTATACAAGAAAAAGACCAAACCATGAAAACTTAACATTGACCAATGAACCATGAAAATGAGGTCAAGGTCAGATGAAACCTGCCAGACTGACATGTACCCGTTACAGTCATTCCATACACCACATATGGTTGACCTACTGCTTATAGTATTTGAGAAACGGACCTAATCACGTAACTTTAACCTTGATCACTGATCCATGAAATGAGGTCCAGGTCAGGTGAAACTTGTCTGACAGACATGAAAACGTTGCAATGAACCCATATACCAAATATGGTTATCCTATTACTCATAATAAGTGAGAAATTCATATGACAAAAAAATCTTTTTTTTTCAAGCAGTCGCTGAACCATGAAAATGAGGTCAGGGACAAAGGACATATGACAGACGGAAACTTCGTAACATAAGGTATATGCATACAAGATATGAAGCATACAGGTCTTCTGAAATATAAAGCTTTAAACAAATAGTTTACGCCACCTGATAGTAATACCTATGTCTCGCATACTGCGACTTTCGTCGCAGGCGAGACAAAAATTGCAAATAAGGGGCCATAGCTCTTAAACAAGTTTTTCGATCAACCTGAACTTAAATTTCGGCAGAGGCAAATCATTATGACTGATTGTACAGATCAATTTTACCCTCTGCTAGAATATCTCTGATATCTGTATAAGTTTTTGACTTATTTGCAAAGAAGGTGCCATAACCCCATAGTCTATTTCAGCCATGGTGGACAAAAATCCTTTCAGAGGTTTCAGAGTAGGAGATTTTAAAAGAAAAGTGAACCGGGACGACGGACGCAAGGTGATGGCAACAGCTCGCCCTACGTTTTAGGTAGGTGAGCTAAGTATAGGTTTCACCATGAGTGAAGGTTGAATATCGAGAAATATCAACACGAATTATGTAATTTCAACGAAGCAACAAACGAGCCCCTGGCGATGAAAAATTTTGTCCTGCATTTTTTTGTTGTTGTAATCTCTGTCCTGCATTTTTATTTTTCACTCTATTCGGTCCTGCCTTTTTTTAAATTAGTTTATCCTGACTTTTTTTTTACATAAATTGTCATCCTGACTTTTTTTTACTCAAAACTCCTGTCCTGCCTTTTTTTCAAATTTCATCCTAGCCCCTCCCCCCCCCCCCTTAAAAATCAAATGGTAGCTCCCTAACTAAAAATTCGAGCTTCATTTTAAATTATTTCCAATGTTCTCCAAAAGAAGATGAAAATGACGTGTCTCAAAGTGTTTCAATCCAAACTCTGACCTTTGCTGGTGGCCATTTTGAATTTCGGATCGGTCCAAAAAGTAACAGTTTTGAGGATTTCAGTAGAAACTATGTTGTTAGTTCCAGTTCAAGTTCTTTCAATGGTTTGTGAAAAAAAAAAGATTCTTCAAAATTGACCAATCAAAATCTGCCAGTTTTGATATTTTAAGTTATTTGTAACTTGAAAACAGGTGTTGGACTCAGATGGTCTATTATTTAAGCCATGGCAGCTATGTTTTTTAACAAATCAAAATAATGGATGCAATTTTAGAAGTTAAGATACTCTGAAGAGCATCTGGACAAAGTTTGGAAAATCCTGTCAGTGGTTTCAGAGAAGATTTTTTCAAAGAAAGGTAACGAACGACGAACACAACAGTGTATCAATAGCTCACCCTACCTTATATTTAGGTGATCATGAGCTAATAAGGTGCACAATGACATCGTGTTCTGAAGATGTTGTGTTTGCCAGCTTTCATTTGTTTATTCTGACCAACACTAATTGGTAACTGAAAAATCATAAAAAGATAGTTTTTCAAACTTTTATTAATCTTACTAAAATACTACGTTAGTTATAACTTATCAGTGGAGTCAAAAGTCTTGACAAATATGATATTCTTTACAGATCTTCATGATTGTGGAAAGGCTCACACCTCATAGGAAATAAAAGAAATGTGTCTCTGGTCATTGACACCTCTGTCACGCAAGAAAGAGATGCCCAACAAATCTCTGAACAGCATTCTACATAAAATTAAAAGTTCTGATCAATTTTTAATATAGGTGTAATATAATTAAACTTTTGAAGTAAGATCAAATAATCCTTTTTCTAAAAAACCAACATATTTCATGCTTGTCTCAGCAGTTAAATTGTGTAAAATATTCTTCAACAAACACAATAGTCATTTTGATCGTGTACAAAATACATGTAATAGTCAAATATTCAAACATCTCTTGTATGTCATATTTATCATACATGTAAACATAAAAATAACTGTATTAATTAAAACAAATACCAATTGCAATCTAAGTCATTGTATTTCTGACAAATAACAAAGAAGCATTGCCTGGCATAGTAAATAAAAATGTCATATGACATGTCTTGTCATTTTGTGTTAACATAACATGTGGTTACAGCTAATAATTATATACTGACAAAGATTATTTGAACAAATTCCCTTTGCTCACAACAAATTAAAAAATACAATCCTGGTAACTGAGTTGACATTGCCTACCAGACAAAAAAAAAGCACAAGCTAAACAGCATATTTTAAGGTCAACTCTTTTAAAACCAATGGTATAAATTTGCAAGGTGATTGATTTATTTCTATGTAAACACGTTTACTATTTACCTACAATACTTTTTGAGATATTATCACAAAGCTGCTCTTAAATAAAAATTGATTTTTCAAGATAATAAATTATTTATATGGTAGTAACTGAAATTCGCCTGTACATGTTTGTAGATAATTTATTAATAATTAACAATTTTGCTATTTATTTATTTATTTATCATCATTTGTATTATAGTCTTATAATGACCAATAGTAATAGAAACTGTGAAAAAAGGTTTTCTTGATTAAAAACCCTTACACCACTCAGTGTGATTACGCTAAAATTTTGTAGGATGTAGATCTTGTTTTTATGAACATTTTGCACTTCCCTCTATTATACATGTAATTCGCAAAATAATATCCCTGAACTGCAAAATTAGTATTTTAATTTCAAGGTTGTGAAAATCTAATATTCAAGTAGGCCCTATAACTTAAGATTTTTTTTTATCATTTGGTTTTAACTAATAGTGTAAGCTTCAAAATCAAACTGCTCAGTCATTCTTCCAATCCCAATCCATAACATTTAAAGTTACTTATACATAGTCCATATCCCACACCCTTCTTTCAAATATGTTTAAAAAATCTTCTCTTAAGTCTGCAGCAGATTCGTATGATGTTGGCAACCTTAATATGTTTCCACAAGTTTGGGCTGTTGGTCTTCGCTGCAATCCAGACAATTTTGTAAATTCTACCAATATTATGTCACAGCTAAGATTAGCACCAGTACAAAACCTCATAAAGCTATGCACATCCTTGTCATCCAATCCCTTAACAAATTTGTTCAGGTACCCTGCAGTTACTTGCCCTTTGAGATCTAATGACTCCGGAAAGGTCAAAGATTTCAATATCTTGTTGACAGTTGGACACATCTCAAGGTACATTTTGCTAAGTGTCTCTTGATTCAAATGAAGTCTTGTCTGAAATACACTCTTCCAGCAATCAGTAACAAATTTAGGTTGTTGTATGATTTCTTTGTGAGCTATCTCCTGAATAATGTTCTTAATGTTATCTTGGCTTGGATACTTTTTACAATCATATGTCTCAAGAACATCAATAAGATCTCCTAAATCACTGTCTTGAAAGTGATTGAAAGCTTTTTCTAATGCGACCCTATCAGTCTTTGGCACAAATCGAAAAAATGCATCAACTAGGTTGGCATATGGTACTCCAAACAAGGCATCTTCGAAACATGCTTTGCAGATTTGTACAGGGAAATAATTAACTGTCTTAAAACCATTCACAAGAATGTATGCAATAGCTGTCCATTCTTCTTGCTGCATGTCATGCCTTAAAATAGGCACTTTAATGTCAGCTCCTTCACAGCACTTCATGTAGAAGAGTTCCCAGAACTCACAGAACACATCTTTTAAAAAACCTTCTCCAGTTCCTCTTTCATCATGGCCGTTTGCATTAACTCTGATTACTCTACATTTGGAAAAATCCATTTCTCCTGTTTTAAACAGATTAATCATTTCTATAAATAGGTTACTCTTATGAATTCTTACAATATCCTGTTTTCTAACATCTTCTAACTCTGTAACAGGTAATGCAATACCTGTTGTAATGGTCTGCTCATGTTCCCCTGCAGCTGATGTGTTTGATTGTGGTGCACTGCCTGCTGACGATTCATTGTGTGGTAAAGTTTCATCAACAGAGTCTAGGTATGTTGATAACTCTGAAGGTGGTAAAATATCTACTGCTGCATTTAAGGACTGTAATAACTGGTAATGGTAATTTTCCTGTGGACAAAAAATTATACCTTCGTCATCTGATGCAATTTTCAGAGTCACAATCTGATTTATTGAGGATGAAGGTTTAGGTAAGGGAGTACTAGTACCAGGATTTCCTGTTTCAGGTAATGTAGACATTGATATGCTTCTTTGCAAGTTTCTAGTATATAAGATGTCAGGTAAATCTTCATCTTCCTCCAATTCCAACTGACTTTCATCTATGGCTTGTTCTAGTATTGAAGTTGTTCTTTTCTTTGTATAAAGATAATATCTCAGTTGACGAGATCCTGTTTCGTCATACAAATCTGCAACTGTGCAATCTTCTTCGATAGACTCTCCCATGAAATTTCGTATTTCAAAATCAAACTCTGTTAACATTCCCTTTTTGGACTTCCCATTTCTAAAAAACAATTTCTTCCCATGTTCCATTATATCGTTTGAAAGCCAAGATTTTGGAGCAGATACATGTCTGGCTCCTCCCCCATTTGGGGTTTTCACTTGGTGATAAGCATTGTCATCATATTCATAATCAAACCATCCTATTTCAATTTGTCTGACTGCCTTTTTTGCATTTGAATTGCCCCGAAGTTTTTCACTTCTGTTGCTGTGCAGCTGAAATCCATCTGTCTTCTTGGATTTTTTTCTTGTGCCTTTTTTGTCACCTTCACCTTCTTCCTCACTATCTGAGGACTTTTCTTTTCCCATCTTTCTCCTCAGTTTTTTAAATAGAGAATCACTTCGTTGGTTTTTATGTTCCCTTTTCATTAGATCTTTAAAGTATCTCCTGGCAGCATAAATGTCCCCGTATGCTGGTATATAAGTATGCAACTGTTCATCTGACATCGCTAAAAATGTCTGGGGATCCATCTGAAATAATACAGTAAATTGATTTGTTAAGCAGCATTATTAAGAGTCACTACACTCAATTTAGAGACCTGAGAATTTTAATGAGATTACACCAGAAACTGGAATACTGACAAAGTCACAGAGGGTCCTGCGCCACAATTACAAAAATTTAAAAGGTGTACATAGAAAACAAAAGGGTATGGAGTAAATGTACATGGGTCAAAATCGCACACAACACACATATTATATAAATAAAAAATTATCAATGAATAGGGCTTTTATTCCTGTTCTTCATCTTGACAGTTGATGTAATGAACGAATCGTTCATACCCTACAACAAGGTAAAGACAGTCTCTAGCGTCTACTTAAGCGGTACTATTGATAAAAATAAACCACGGTTCACCTTCTTGCTCCCCTCCAGCCTCAGAGTGCCAACTTGTGCGATGCTTGTGTACGACATTTCTCCAGTCGAAAGCACCAGCGATACAAGAAAAGTGCAGTAATTTTGAACGGCATCAATCGCTGCTAAAATATGCTTTGAAGTTACACATGTAGGGAGCAGTCAATGAATTGCATAATTTATAATTACAGGCAAGGTTTTTCAACCCATATTTATCATACATTGCCCAACAAAATACCAATACATATAATACATGTACATCTAAATATGACGATTATCAACAGATCCTCAACGTGGGGCCCTAATGAAGACAGAATGTGTCCATGAGTCACAGATGCCCTGCTTAAACTAAAAAATGTGTCTATGAGCCACAGGATGTCCCTCCTGTTATTGATAAATATATGAGCATCAAAAGTAGGTAGGAATGACCAAATTCTTAGTGAACCCAGATGTACTACCTACGATCTATTTCTTGACAAAATATCATTGCATGGTCTACCATGTATAGTAGCTGAGTTTGTTGCTAAATGTCCAGTCACAAATATTCCATGCATAATCAGGACAAGAACCTAGTGAAACATTTAACAGGTATAATAACTAGAGGCTCCAAGGACCCTTCATCGCTAACTGTGAAATGGCCGCCATTTTGAAAATCGACAGTTCAATGACAAAAAATACAATAAGATAAGTATATAAATGAGATGGATGTCATGTTTTATAAAAATTCAAGTTGAATTAAAAAAGTTATACATTTTTTAAAGGTGTCCATTTGAATGTAGTCCGAACTGAAAAATCTAACTTTTTTCACATATTTTTATAAAAAAAGGCTAAACATTAAATTTGAAAGCAATAAACCAAATATCAAATAACTTTGGAATTTGTGAGAATAGTATAAACATGAGATAGCTGTCGTGTTTTATGAAAATCAAAGTCTATTTGAAAAAGTTAAAGAATTTTTTAAAGATGACCATCTGAAGTTTGTATGAGCTTTTTTCACCTACAAATGTATTACTAGTAATTAAAAAGTGAAAAAAATTAAAAAAAAGGTTTATGTTGAAATAAAAAATAAAGTGGAATTTTGACTTTAATATTAAAAATGTTCTGTCCAAAGAAAAGGATTTTATTTTGTCCTTTTCCAACATGAAAAAGATGAAATCATGTCATGTTTATACCCGTGATGAGCATGATAAGAGTTGTTTACATTTCACGTGTTTCAATCATCAAAGCCAGTTTGGAAATGTTTCAAAACAACATGAAATAAATATATGTGGAAGCACAGCCAAAAAAAAGTGCCAGTAATTCACACTATTTTTATAAATTGCCATAACTCGAAAAATCAACAGACCAAAATGAAATTGGAACTTGCATCACTTGATCTGTAACTTATCATGGCAAAGCAATGTACCAAATATAAAATAAATATCTGCAAGCACAAAGACAAAAAGTGTGGAAAAATGTCAGATAATATTCACTATATTTCTTAGTCAAAGGGCCATAACTCAGTGACAAAACAACCGACCAAAACAAAATGCAAACTTGATCTGTAACTTAATTGTCATGGCAATTACGTACTGTACCAATGTGAAATAAATATCTGCAACCACATCAAAAAAATGTGGAAAACTAATTTGCAGGACTGAGGGACAGAATGCAAACCTAAAGTCCTCTTCAACTTCATCAACTGAAAAGGAAGTCCCTGTATACTGTGCTTTTTTAACACCACAAATCTGGGGTGTTCAGTAAAAACAGTGAATACCCAAATTTTGTTGACTACAAAATGTACCTTTTTAATAGTGCATATTAGGAAAAAAAGTGTTTAGTTGTTTACATTTCAATCATGCTTTAAAATAGGGTAAAGGACCAGCAATATTTTACCCAAGACTATTGGCTACAAATACAGTTTTTTCCCCAAGAACAGTGACCGTTTGGAACTTTTTACCAGCAACTGTAAGTGAGGCTCACTCCTTTGTATTCTTCAAGAGGGAGCTTTCAACACTTTCTTTCTAGTCTGTTCAGTCCCCCATTTGCCAAGTAGGTCAAATGGTGGACTTGAGCTGTACATGTGCCGGCAGGGATTATTTCCCTGGTAGTGGTACCGCCATGGAAGCCGGATTGGTTCAGGCCAGATGAACGAAAAGCGAATGGGTACCCCCTTTTTTATTTATTTTACTTTATTACTTTTTTTCTATCATACTTTAAGGCACCAAGGCTCCGTGTTGAATACCGTACTCTGACCTATAATGGTTAACTTTTACAAATTGTGACTTGGATGGAGAGTTGTCTCATTGGCACTCATACCACATCTTCTTATATCTATTTATACTTGCTTTATATATTTTTGGTTTTATCTTATAAAACTAAAAAGTACTCAATTTCTTGCACCCACCGGAAGAGTCGAGTATTGACAGGGGTTTGTTACAATTTGTCGGGTTTACTATCCATACGAACCTTTTCGGGGTTCGTATGGATTGCAAACCCGGCAAATTGTAAGAAACCCCTGTGCCCGTCAGCCTGTGGTTAAACGTACAATGACAATGTAGATGTAGACTAGAACACATCTTTTTACTTTTTAGAATTGTTTATAGATATGCCCAAAACGCCCCTAAAATAGCTTGTCCTTTATCACATACCAGATGAATAGGTTACTTCTATCTATGTTGCCCAACGTAATATTAAGATAGCTTTTGGTTATTGGAATTTTCTGGTAACTTACAACTAAGTCCTGTGCTGCAAATGGGGCATGCACTAATAGGGGAACGAAACGGACATAAATTTAGATGGGTCAACTCGGCTCTAAACCTATCGGACCGTCACCCCTTTGATTACAATTGAACCCTATAGGTGCCTTACCTAGGTGTAACCAATATGACCATAATTATGACTGTTAACAAAGAGATACGTCTCGCCTATTGCAAATTGTCCGTGAGGCGCATTCAGTGGCGGATTGAGAGGGTGCGTAGTGGACTTTTTACTTTGAAAAAAAATATGAATTTTTGCCAAGTCTTCATATTTTGTAAATTATATACCCGGCCAAAATTTTTGCGCCTTCCCGACTACGACTCAGCCGATATCGGGTATCGGGATGATAACCGGGCCGATATGGATTTATACAATATATTTAAATAATCTATAAATATCACAAACTTTAGCATTGAATTTGCATTGAAAACACCAGTCAATGGACCGTGACTGCGGGGTCATAGGCGTAAAATCATCATGTATCCGAAATATACTACCGGATACTAATGCAACTACATAAAAAATATTATGATCTAGTATCAGTGGTTCATGTGTAACTTCAGCTAAATCATAAACGTGAAAATTGTGAACGCTGCCGCTGACGCCGTCGGAAAAACAATATCTAAGTCTCATGCATTCTTTGTTTAATTTTATTTACATGTGTATGTAGAATTTAATAGTATTTAAATATAAATCTAAGTGACAAAACCCTAGCTTATTTAGTAGATAATACATTTAATACAGAAACAGTGCTCACTTTCAGTTGAACAAGATGGGGATTTCCACGGTGTTTAAGACCTTGTTTCGATATCTGGTTCAACTGTTTGGGGCCTATTTTCAATGACACAAATATATTTTCAAATCATAACAATTTTGAAATAATAACCATATTGACAATTCTATTTTGATGTCCTACATTTTGACTTGGACAGAACCTTAATACTTAGCAGACCTTTTTGGACCAAAGTCCTGTTACTTCACGATTCCTGTATTGCGAACCATAAATAGAATACATTTAATATAGTATATACATGCCGAACATTCACAAAGATAAAGAAAAATACTTTTACTTATGATAAGGCAACAAATCGATATAAACAAATACAACAATCACACTCACGTTCGGTTCCTCTTCATTCCTAGACGCCATGTTGGAATAAACACGTGACGCGTCAATTTATCAAGATAAACAAAATAAATATCGATATAACGATATAATTATTTCGAGATAACGAAATAAATATATCGATATAACGATATAAATATCGAGATAACGATATAAATATCGAGATAACGATGTAATTATATCGAGATAACGAAATAGATATATCGATATAACGATTTAAATTAAAATCGAGATAACGATATAATTATTTTCGAGATAACGAAATAAATAATATACGAGATAACGATATAAATATATCGAGATAACGATTTAATATATCGAAATAACGATTTAATTATATCGAAATACGATATATATATTGAGATAACGAAATAATTTTATTTTTTTTTAGGTCCCCTATGGGCTTCCGTACACTTGTAAGGCTGAATACCTGTGTTTGACCCCATTTCTTAAAGCAACAATGGACGTCATGTGATTACCATATATGGGCAATTTTTTACCAAAAAAAGTGAAGCCCGTTTTTAGGAACTTGTAGTTTTGTGCATGAACTAAAACTAATTTCCTATTAAGTGAACATTCTTGAGTATTTAAAAAAAATATGTTACTCAACTCAATTATGATTTAAACTCATTTTTTTCTCTGAAAATGTGTTTTCAAAGTCAAGGTGTTGACGAAAAAAAATGGTCACAGAAAATTAAAATCGTAGTTGTCTTTCTTAACTTCTCGGAAAGCTATGCTGAATTTAATTTATGTTATGTAACATAACTTGGATTATGATAATTATGTCAAATTTGTGCCACTTGATAAGCTAAGATACGCAATGTGCCACTTCGATGTGTCGATATTTCTGACGAAACGGGGCCGACGGTAATTCACGAGTTACGTCCCTTTGTTTGACACTATCATGAACAAACTATTGTTATATATATATCAAGCACCATATGCTGTTATTTACATGTGGATATTATTAAAATAATCTTATTAAATATATTTTGATACTGTAAACATATGCAAAAAGAATAGAGAAATACATTTTATCACTTTTCAGAACTCAGTCCCAGTGAAATAGGCCCTATGTGTCCCTATGTGCCATAATAGGGATAATAATTTAATATCAATTTAATATTCCAAGAGTAAATTTAATATTTATGTTTTGCCAATTGGTAAGTATTTTTACTGCTGTAACTAAATTATTTTAACACAGAAATAAATTTCTACTCAATTAATACAAGGGGTAGTCAAAATACTCATGAATAATGGATCAAGACAGGATTAAAATGATAAAAAAACAGGAGTTCCTTTTCATTACTGATACCTGGTCCTACCTTTTTCATTTAAACTTAAAATAGATCATAATGAAAGTATTCTGAATGTATAATCTACATTATTTTAAATAACAGGAAATTAGTTTGCAATTCTTGTATGAACAAACTAAATATAACAATAAATGTTGTCTCATTGATTTCATGCAAGTGAGTTTTAATGAATGGACTCAAATAAAAAAAAACAACACTAAATCAATAAATAAATGGTGCTAATCATGAACTTGAAAATAAATAAGAACAAAAAAGACCCAGTAATATTTTTCTTCTTCTATTTGAAAAAAATAATAACATTAAAAAAACTATGCATTTTTATATTTATATAAAAGTATTTCAGAGCAGTTTCTGGGGGCTAAGTCAACAATTATGTTTAACTTTTAGATCACCAGTCAAAATTAAGTCACACTTCATGTCAGTATGATCATGCTTTGAATAAGATTGATTAAAATGCTACTCTGAAAGAGATTTTCTAAGGGTCAAAAACAAATTATTTTTTTATCCAAAAATTGGAAACAAACTTTTTTCCAAAACAATCAATAAACAATAACACTATTAACGCCTAATTTATTTATAAACGTCGATCAACGGCGTTACGTTATTGTTAAAAGACGGCCAATTAATTTAACATGTTTAAGTATTATTTTCTTTAATAAGAAGAACCATGATCAACCATGCTTTAAAAAATCAAAGGAAATCTATTTCTGACCTTAATGGCAATTTAAAACAGACAAAAGAAAAAATTCAAAATTGGCGCCAAATTATTTTTCCGCAAAATTTACGCAATTTCAGAATGCGGGTTTTAATATCAGTCTCATTGTTGTCTTAAGAAAGTAGCAACAACGGTCGTTTCTAAGGGCTTGTTTTTCGACTGATTTAGACGTTAAAATATATTACATATCGTGTTGGTAGCTAGAATCGGAATTTCGAGAGAAAAAGTGGCTGCTATCATTATTGGTATTTAAAAAACGGATTGAAATCCTTTGAGAATCACTACAAGCCGTGAAATTGTCGAATTCCGCTCTTAAATTACACTAAACTTAGACTTTGAGATTTTTGGAACTTTCGAGTCTGTTATAGTTTTTTGGTTTCTAGACATATCATCAAAATTGGCTACTGGAAAAAAAGTTGCTGCTATCTTGATTGGCTGCTAAAAGGGGCTGCCAGCTTGAGTCTAGTCACAGAGTTATGGAGAACACTTCGTAAATATGAAATGAATTGACATTAGCGACGGCACAGTTCTGTCTGCAAATTTGTATAGTCAGACATTGTTATAAGTGACCAGTCCCGTTAGTATAGAAGTCCATGTACGGAGGAGAGAATTTTATCAGAAACGTTCTAATATTTCTGTTTGTCTGTCACGCACGTGTTTCAAAACGTAATATTGGTCAGGACAAGGACAACCTTCAAAAATCTGTGTGAATGTTTATAGATTTTTCGTTACTAGTCCAATGTACTGAGAAGTATTGCATTCGATAATCTACGAATAGTTTTACGTATTTTTTAACCATGTTAATGGCTTTAAGTTCAAGGTCCATAGTAAGAGATACTTTATTTAGGGAGCTACCGTTTTAGAGGGGGGGGGGGGGGGGGGGGGGGGGGCTAGGATGACAAATGTTACCCTGTTGAACATTTTCCATCTTTAAAAATATAGGAGAATCAATAAAAAGCTTGTTAAAAAAGAAACAAAACAGAAATCGGAAAATTTTAATTGAGGAAAGTGGAAAGATGTTTTTTTATTCAATATCACTTCACTTCACTTGATTTTAGTAAATTTTGGCATTAAGTTTGTCGATCCTAAGTTATATTCTACTATGCTGCTTTTGCTATGTGATTCATGATTACTTTCGAATAATAATATAATTCTTTCAACTGCCCTGAAGGGGCGGTTCATTTCTTTTGCATATAATTTGCGGTGCATGTTCTTCTCGGTGTTTTTACCAAAGAGTGGTACAGTGCTATTACGAAAATGCGTAACCAACGGTACAGTAAACAATTTCATAACCGGATGAATATTTTATTATAATTATTATAATAAATACAATATACATGTTCTAGGTATGCGGTATATTTTCCACAGGAATGCAATTGTGATAAAACAAATATTCAAATCCATAATGTATTTTCAAAACTTAAACACACATGCTTTTTTCTATCATCTATGGCATGGTATTGGTTGCAAAAATTCGATATTTTTCATTTAAATGCAATATTTTTTATTTAATTGGTATATTTCTTCATTTAAATGCAATTTTTTTTTATTTGAATGGTATAATTTTTCATTTAAATGCAATATTTTTTATTCAAATAGTATAATTTGTTATTCAAATGGTATAATGTGTTGTTCAAATGATATAATTTGTTATTCAAATGCAATATTTTTTATTTAATTGGTATATTTCTTCATTTATATGCAATATTTTTTTATTTGAATGGTATAATTTTTCATTTAAATGCAATATTTTTTATTCAAATAGTATAATTTGTTATTCAAATGGTATAATGTGTTGTTCAAATGATATAATTTGTTATTCAAATGCAATATTTTTTATTTAATTGGTATATTTCTTCATTTATATGCAATATTTTTTTATTTGAATGGTATAATTTTTCATTTAAATGCAATATTTTTTAATCAAATAGTATAATTTGTTATTCAAATGGTATAATGTGTTGTTCAAATGATATAATTTGTTATTCAAATGCAATATTTTTTATTTAATTGGTATATTTCTTCATTTATATGCAATATTTTTTTATTTGAATGGTATAATTTTTCATTTAAATGCAATATTTTTTAATCAAATAGTATAATTTGTTATTCAAATGGTATAATGTGTTGTTCAAATGGTATAATTTGTTATTCAAATGCAATATTTTTTTATTTAATTGGTATATTTCTTCATTTAAATGCAATATTTTTAAATTGAATGGTATATTTTTTCATTCAAATGCAATATTTTTCATTTAAATGCAATACTTTTTATTCAAATGGTATGATTTGTCATTCAAATGCAATATTTTCTATTTACTTGGTATATCTCTTCATTTGATTGCAATATTTTTTTTTTGAATGGTATATTTTTTAATTTATATGAAATATTTTTTTCATTTAAATGCAACATTTTTTATTTAATGGTATACATTTCATTTGAATGTAATATTTTTAATCAATGGTTAATATAGTAGTTTTTTTTTTTTTTTTTTTTATCTATATGCAATAATTGCATTATGGGAAATTCTTTAACGTCTTAAGGTCAAATTTGCAATAACGTTTGTGATTGGTCGGTATTTGTTTGGATTTCTCTCCTTTCTTTCTAAACATGAGTGACCAAGAATTAAAAAGCATAAAAATATTGCCGCTCTAACTTTATTTGCGTTCGTGCGAGTTCGTGCACAGGCAGTAAACAATTTTTCGTTTCTAACTATCATTTCTATTTAGAATTTTCGATAGTCAAAACGTTTGGACCACCACTTTTCAAAAACTACTTTTTTTTTAGTTT
>CM034359.1:31150038-31186686 GCA_019925275.1 Mytilus edulis
TTTTTTTCTCAAATGATTATCCTACGCAAACTATAATACTGTAAAAGTTCAAAGTTGCTTCCTTGATATGAATTTCAATTTCAAAGTAGCAAGTGTACTTCAACTTAGTCGATTCAAATATTTATAAATTCATTAAAGGAATTGCATCATCTCTCAATCTAATTAAAAACCAATCTCTCATCGCTCCCGTTTTCTGATATGACGCGTGGGAGATCTAACGAAACCGGCTTTGAGGTCACATGTGAGTGAACTAAAAGTTATGAATTTATAAAGATATGCAAATGAGTTGACGACCTATTAATAAGCCAATCAAAAAAGTTTATGAATTATTTTGACTGACGATTTCGTCGTAAATAAAATGAGTTACATCCCTTTGCCTTACGTTAAACTTACAAGATCGTGGAAGACTCAATTTCATTGGTCGAAAAAGACACACCTACGAGGTCACTCACATGTGACCTCAAAGAGGGTTTCGTTAGATCTCCCACGCGACATATCAGAAACAGGAGCGATGAGAGATCGGTTTTTAATTAGATTGATCATCTCTGTTATCGTATAACAATGGACTTAACAATTCCCTTAATTTGGTTTAATTCTCAGACGTGAAAGGAACAAATGCGTGTAGCATTTAGAGCAGGTTAATGATCAATTCCATTACCTGTTGCCTGAATGATTCTTAGATTTTTTAACACATGCATAGCATTTCGTCTTTTCGACAATATATTGATTGAAAAACAAGTTCAGTTTATTTTGTAATTCATCAAAATTGAATGTTTGAAAAAAGAACGATGTGGATGTAGAAAGTGTCTGTATTTTAACGATACAGACATTTTTGATTGATCGACAATTTGTGTTTCAGGAGGTGGGGAAATATACATTGTACCCACGCGTTAAATATATTGGTGCTAATTCGGTAGGTGTAAAAACGGCTCATGAAAGTAAAAGATGTTTGACGCCTCCGGGTGCGGGAATTTCTTTGCATTGAATATAAAAAAGAAGATGTGGTATGATTGCCAATGAGAAAACTGTCCACAAGAGACCAACATGACACAGACATTAACAACTATAGCTCACCATAAGGCCTTCAACAAGACCTGTTGGCGACATTCTGCTGTTGTCTGTTCTGTGGTCGGGTTGTTGTCTCTTTGACACATTCTCCATTTCCATTCTCAATTTTATTGAGAGTATGATAGTTTGCTAACACTATTTCTAGAGGTCTTATTAATCGCGTCACTTTAAAACACGTGGTACCGGTGTCACGATGCAAATGTGATTGTATTTGTGCATCCGTATACTATCGTTAAAATTGAGAATAGAAATGGGAAATGTGTCAAGGAGACAACAACCCGACCATAGAGCAGACAACAGCCGAAGGCCATCGATGGGCCTTCAATGCAGCGATAATCTAAATGTTACATACTGGTGAACTATAGTGGTTTACTATAATAATCAAGGCGACACTTTTGGTCTAAAATAAATATCGAAAAAACAATTGCTATCTTATGTATGATATAAAGGATGGAAAATACGTAAAGTATATTGTTCACTCTTAAGTGTTCAAAGTCCCTCGATTTTAATAACTATATGATACATTGTGTCGTGTCATGTGACTATTTATGTCTTAACTCGTTTATTTTGTTATCTGAAAATACGAAAAACTATTTCATACAACCGGATTTAAGCTAGTCATGAAGATTTGCATTAAAAGAACGAACGACAAATTGAAGTTTGATATATTGCACTTCAATTGAAATAAATGCATTTTAAAGTTTGAATGGGGTCTTTAAGTGCGTAAATGAATCATTCATTCATACAATTGTGCGACCATTTCCCGTGGTCTTTACTAATCTTGTTTTACTTTTACACGGATGTTTATGTCACCAGTATTGACAAATAGGCAGTAAAAACAATTCCTAAATGCCAAATGGAAATTACTTTAATTCTTCACTGGAAGGTCATCGACTTTAAACAACTGATTACAATTAATTTCAATTTAAGGTTACATGTACAAAATTAAATAAATTCTAAAGCTTGATGTAGTTGCCAGTTAAGACATGTGTACGTAATCAAATACTCCATAATCTCCTGACGAACATTGGTTGAATGGCATGGCTGCATATTATAATCAGGAAGTCTTTTACGTTTCCCTTAAATCAAATTTAATTTAGCAAGAATTAAATGCAATAGAAAAACAAACAATGCTTTGGGAAGAAACTGTTCACATCATAACATTGTTTGTTTAACCATAAAAGATTAACAATTTCACTTTATTAACAATATTTATATTATGATATACATGTATTATGGATATTTCAAATGTCAGAAAAAATGTCTGAGTTAGAACTTTCATACACTACACGAATAAAACGGATTTTCTCCACCAACGATACTGCAAAAGGCAACAACAAGAACTTCGCGGTCACCTTAAAAATTGAAGATACAAAAGAAAAGACATAGATAAAGGTTTCTTCGTGCTAACAACATTACCCAAGATGAACTGTTACGTCAATATAAAGACAAGATAGTCAACAAGATGGTGACTTTGCGTTGACTTACCATCTCAAATTATATAAGTTATCACTCCTAATCCGCGAAAAATTCGAAAGGAAAAAAAATAAATTAAAAAACAACCGAAACTGTCAAAGATCTTTCCAGAGCCACCTGTAATAAGTTTCCGTAGGTCAAAAAGCCTTACAAGACCTGCTGGTGAGAGCTGATTGATCATTTAAAGCATGCTCTTTGTCTGGAGGCTTTAGCAAGGGTTGCGGAAACAAACAATGGCTGACTTGCAAACAAATATTGAGTACCCAGACTATTAACAGTCACTCCACTGGAACAGAATACACCATATTTTACTTGCAATACTACAAATACTGTGTATCTCCTACATCTTCTACAGTGTAAAAATGTACATGTAGTAAACAGTATATTGGCGAGTCAGAACAGCCATTTCACAAACAAATGAACGGCCATTGTAGCGACTATGAATGCACGCCACACCTTCTTCTCAGTCGACATTTGAGAACCCTTAGCCACATTAAAGCAGATATCCATCAACTGACCATAATAATTATAGCTAGGGAGTGTAGACTCAATCTGGAAAGATTTTGCCTACGACAATTGAAAATTTTGGCACCAAATGGGATAAATGAAAATATGTAGTACGAATTCGCGTAGTGCTTTTTATTTTGGTTGTTTTACATATCACTACAGTCTCTGTAGCTATTTCTTTAACTGTGCCAACTCTAATTTGTTTAAATTGCAGGGTTCTACTTTTTTGAGAGGGATGAATAAGTACGCAGTCACGTTCAGGTATTTAGCCTGAGTCAAAATTCATTATTATTTTCAATTTTTTATTTATCATAACCAACTGCTCTTTAACGGTTCTATTCATTTGAGAGGGATTGACAAGTACGCAGTCACGTTCGGCGATTTAACCAGAGTCAAAACTCTTTATTTTTTTCATTTTTTTTTATCATTAACCAACTGCTCTTTAATAGTTCTATTCATTTGAGAGGGATTGACAAGTGGCAGTCACGTTCAACGATTTAACCTTAGTCAAAATTCATTATTTCAATTTTTTTTTGTTATCATTAACAGATAACTATTTAATGGTTCTATTCATTTGAGAGGGATGGCCAAGTACGTAGTCACGTTTATGAATTTAACCTTTGTCAAAATTTATTAATATTTTCATTTAATTTTTAATCATTATCCAACTGCTATTAATTTGAAATGTTTAAATACGCTGCCTATGTTATAATTATTCTTACCGTTGTCAAATATGAAATATACCAGCTTAGATCGAGCTGTGCCTGTTTTGGGGAATGTATTTCCGGGCAATCGTTGTTGTAACATTTTAACTGTCGTCACCTTGGAGATTTTACAGTTAATATCTTACATAACTTCTTTTAACTTTGCGTGTTTTGTTGTAAAAAGCTATATTACCTACGACGTTTTGAAACTTTAGAGTTATGTCTTCGTGTTTGGTTTTTACTGTTTTATTGTATAGATTTCAAGATTGTTATATAGTTTAATCAAATAGGTAACTACATTTAATGCTTCCTTTTTTTGTTATTGGTGTTGTTTAGTACATTTTTTAGACGTTTACACAGAGTCGAGTCACTCATTTTTCCTACCATCGCTATTTCTAACTTGTTCCCTGTAATCCAGGCCTCCGAACTGGACTCCTAAAAACACTTTTAAAAACTTGTTCCTTCTTCCAAACATCAATATTGAAAAATTTAACAAAGTATTGATGATTGATAATTTGTATAGCGATTAATATTATTATATCAGTTTGTCTACCACATGTCAAGATAAGATTCACTTGACATCTTATTGATAAAAGATACAAGTTACATGTAACCGAAACATTAAAACATTTAGGAATCAAATCAAATCAAATATTTTATTATCGTAGAAACTTTACAGTTTGTGACCAACATATATTAACACAATAAACATATATACGTACATGTATATGAAAATACACAATAAAAACAGCATTAAAATTTATAATAACAAACAAGCTGTTAAGAATCCCCTGCCCTTAGTTCTTATGACTTTTTCAAGATGGATCCAAATTTATTTGTATGCAGAGGCGTCGATGGATTTAGTAAATAATGATTTTTTTCTTCTTCTTCAGCTAAATTATTAAAGTTATTATTTTCAGTACATATGTGTTGAAAAAAAGGCATTTCTTAGAGTTTTATTATAATCACAATAAAAAATGTTTCTCATCCTCTAGTATTTTTTCATTTTTAACTTTATATATATTTTTTTTTACATCTTTTATGTCCTGAATACAAGTAGAAAGAATATTAAGGTCAACATTTTTTTTTGCATATGTATACCATGAATAAGTTCCTGTCAAATCTAAAGACTGTGGTAGAGAAATAATATTATAATTTTTAGTGATGTTGTACCCTTTTAGAAGAGGGGCGAAAGATACCAGGGGGACAGTTAAATTAGGTGGTTGGGACAGAAGCCAGTCGTAAAGCCCTCAGAAAGGAACTTAAGGATTATGTACCCTTGTGTTGATTCAATGCTAAACATATGGAAATTTTATACAAAATCCACAGCCTTTCCCCTTGTAATTCTCTCATATTTAGCAATTTGATGCTCGATAGATAGAGGATTATTGCATGCAGTGCTAGCAATGATTTCCTTAAAACAAGTTTATAAATTTAGATATTGGTTAAAACAAATATAAATATGGACCAATTCAAGTACACCTTTTAGGGTGCACACGACTTTAGTGACTCACCGCGAAGTGTTTTTTGGAATTTAAAGGTTGTTTAGGACATTCTGTAAACAATAAACTCTAGCACATCATCGAAGAATAAGTGAGTAATCTATGTTTCAAATTTTATAATAAAAATGTCTGTATTAAAATCTGTGGATTTTCTACAAAATTCTTGGTTTTAATTTCACCAAATTCTCTTTTTCTACTTAATGCAATTAAACTATAAATATTAATGCTTTGCACAAAGTTACCCCTTGGTACATGTACAAAATGCCCCATCTCTATTATTTTTATCTAATCTTTTTGATGCTATTACAGTTTGAAAGTTTCGTAATTCACAGGCCACAGAAGGGGTCATAAACCTTAATAACACTCAGCGTATGATTGGTGAAGTCATTGAGGAGAGCAGAATGAAGGAGAAATTATCAGATGGCACATGAAGACAGCCGCAGAATTGAAAGGAAAATGGAGGACCACAGACGTGACTTAGAAACCCAACTTGAAAATACAAATGTTAATAATAGAGAGAATTGAAATTGAGGTTGAGTGTAGCTTTAGGACGAGTCAATGCTCTTGAAGCAATTGCCAGAAAATAAACTGACAACGCCATGGCTGAAAATAAAAAGACAAACATACAAATAATAGTACACAAGACACACTATAGAAAACTACATACTAAGCAATACGAACTCCACCAAAAACTGGGGTTAATCACATGTGATCAGGTGCTCTGGAAAGGTAAGTAGATCCTTCTCCACATGTTGCACCCGTCGTCTTGCTCATTTTTTTACAAACGCGGTAAATAGTCTTAATCCGGTAGTCACATTTGTGTAGAAAAGGGAGATGGATTGTGGTCACGACCGAAAGATACCAGAAGGACAGTCAAACTCGTAAATCGAATATAAACTGACAACGCCATGGCTAAAAATGAAAAAGACAAACAATAGTACACATGACACAACATAGAAAACTAAGGATTAGCAACACGAACCCCATGTAACATCTTTACCTAGTGTCTTTTTGTTGTTGGGATGTATAAGTACATGTACCCACCCACGTCCACTTGTAGTTTTATCCATCTGATGAGTTATGACTTTTCGACTGATTTTTATAGTTCGCTCTTATCTTTTACTGTTATACCCCTGTCCAAGATTAGGGGGAGGGTTGGTATCCCGCTAACATGGTGAGCCCCGTCCCATTATGTAGGTATGTGTCCGTCCCACATCAGGAGCCTGTAATTTAGTACATGTAGTTGCCGTTTGATTATTATTACATTTTTGTTTTTCGTTCATTTTTTATATATAAATTAGGCCGTAAGATTTTATGTTTGAATCGTTTTACATTGTCATTTCGGGGCATTTTATAGCTGACTATGCGGTATGGGCTTTGGATATAGTTGAAGGCCGTACGGTGACCTACAGCTGTTAATTTCTGTCATTTTGGTCTCTTGTGGGGTGTTGTCTCATTGGCACTAATACCACATCTATTGTTTTGTATATATATATATCCGATATAATTTATACCTGCTATATATATTATATTTTGCAGTGTATTACAGTGGTGGATCCAGATTTTTTGTATAAGGGGTACCCAATGACTGAGCTTTAACAAAAGAGGGGAACGCTCCATTCATGATTCAGTGATTCCCTAAAACCAAGTATTTCTCATAAATAGAGCTAGCTGTAAAAAAGTAAGTTATGTAGGAATATACAATTTCTTTTAACACACACTGCATACAACTGCCAACATTAACTTACATATTGGTTGGCCTTTGGTTTTCTCGTTTGAATTGCTTCGTGTTTTTATATGTCTGACCTTTGCTATGTGGTATGGTTTTAACTAATTGGTTGAAGCCATACGGTGACCTAAAGTCGTACAAACTACTGAAACAGTAGAATTGTATACATTCAAACTATTTAATCGCCGCGATATAGCCTTTTTTGTGCTAATGCGGCGTAAAGCAAACAACACTCACTCACTCAAACTATTTACTGATGTTATTATTATATTAATGTGTTCTTTGAGACAATATAGACATCACTAATTGTATTTTCCGTTGCACAACCCTAGTACAATTGAAGTGTTCTCGAAAGATAGGAAAAAATTTACACGACAGACTTCTAGAAATATTTATCTTTCTCAAACGAAGAGAAATGCAGTTAATAGATCCCTGCTTTGATAATGATGTTACAGGAAAACTTCAACATGCAAAACGTACTTTAAACATATATCAATTTAAATGAACTGATATTAAAATATGCTTATATAATTACAAAACAAATGGGATAAATTCAAACATCCTGTTAAGACTTTGTTGATCTTGTTTTAATTACTCATACTTGGGAATGTAATTAGAAAGTAACCGACAATAACTTTGTCGGCTTCTAATGATTGCAAACATTTTCTACGGAATTCTCAAAAACTAGATTTAAAAAGCATTGCTGATTTTTATCAAAAAAGATATGAAAGAGCAATTAAAAAAAATAGAAATTTATCGAAAAAGCTACTAATATTAAAATTATAACAGGGCTATGTATTCTTGATTGAATTTTATCACGTTTTAAGAATGCTCGCTACTCTGTTTCAAAATAACAAACTTTTTAAATGACTATTATAAATTATGAAACTAAAAAAGTAGAAGCAAATAAATGGTCCGTGTGCTTGTTTTCCAGATATTAGCTATTGAAAATCTGGCAGGAACAAATTATCTCTAGACTTTTCATACATTTAACATTGTCACCTTTTTTTCTTTCAAAAACACTAATGTCCTTGATAGTTCATGTACCTGATAAATTGATTAAATTAATGTTTGTTTATCATACAGTGGCAAATATTTCAAACTCATTCAGAATGACAAAAGAAACACTTTAGCAACTACAATGGTCATACAGTTTAACCTGCCTAATCGACACCTGAGTATTTCAATATCCTGTTTTAACCGACACATTTTAGTGGTCCCAAAATATACCTATCCTTGCAGTAAAAACCTGAGTATTCCGACATTGTTTCTGACCTCCCATTGTGTCGGATAACAATGTTTATCATATACTTGTATAAAATATTACTAAAATTTTACAGTTCAATAACATTTGAAAATATCAAAAAGGCTATGAAAGGATTACTACATGTAGGTTTATTGACCAGATTCCTTGAAATTTCATTAGCGGGCTGATAAAGTTACCTTTATTGACTGCTTCCGGTATGTTATCACATGCCTTTCCGTTAATTTCCGTGACGTTTATCACATGCAACTTCGTGCATTTCCGGAAATTTGTTTGAAAACGACAACAGAACGCGGAGTACGGCAAGTGATAAGACTTTTCCTAAAATGGTTGAGGAGCAAAAATGAATTAAGTTAAACTTGTTTTGAAAGACATTAATGAGTTGACAATATTAATGAAGAACATGATAATTGTTGTGAAAAGATAAATACATGCTTGTAATAGCGTGCAATAAAAACAATTAAAGTTGAGATTTTTTTTGGTGGTCTGTAAATATTATCTGAAAATGCAAAGACAAACAAAATTAAATTTTAATAGTTCTTGTCTGTATTTCTTCTGCTGAAGTATATGATAAAAAGATAATTACATGTCATTTTTCATATCAGACTCTTTATCGGCCCTCGTTCATGATATTAGCCATCGAGCCTGCGGCTCTTGGGCTGATATCATAACCTTGGGCCGATAAAGGGTCTGATATGAAAAATGCCATGTAATAATCTATACGTATGGTGTGTTGCCAGAGCCCTGTTTGTTATCAGCACTAAATCATGTTTTAGTGCTGATATCCGCCTCACATGACGGGGACGTAGGAGGCATTTTTTTTTTTTAAATGTATACAATGCTTTAAATCAAGCTTAAAACTGATACATGTACTTGTTTAATACTGTTCATATTTATAATTTATGGGTCTGTTGGTTTTACAAATTTTTCTCTCTTACTTATTTCAGTCATATGGAATTACTATTTTCAGTGCCTCATGGTAGCTGTAATATGTTGGAATAATAGCAATCTGTGTATCATCCTTTTACATACACATGATCAAAAAGAGTCCCACCTTCTGTTGTTGGACTATCTACAAGCTTCTGAAACCTTTTGATGACATCAAATTAAATACTGTACAACCAACTTTCAAAATCACCGATCAAAACAATTTTTTTCTGGTAAGTCTCCTAACTTACATATTAATATCTCCAAGTTCTCCAAACATTTTCCTAGATTATACTTCTGAGTTCTGTATACAGTAGCAACTAAAATATTTTTACTTGATATTTTGAAAACTATACATTCTAAGTTTGAGGCCAAGTTGCATATTTAAATTTCCGTAGAAAGCTTGTAAAAAACACATATACCACCATGCTGCATTTCCTTTAAAGAAGAATAATAGGAATTATCATCTTCGAAAGCTAAAGATCTGGGCAAATGAAAACCATCATATTCCATCATTTCAAAGCAAATGAGTTCTTGATTAGTCCAGGTTTCAGTAAAACAAATATAATCAGCACTTCTAAAGTTTGGATTATGTTTCAAATCTTCTGCATGAGTCTGTAAACCTTGAATGTTGTGATACATTATTTGAAAAGATTGTGTAGGTTCCTTTGCTACATCATCGGTTTCAAGCAAAAATCTAGTCATTTCTGAAAAAACCTTTACAATATCAGGATGGGAGAAGATTTTCTTGTCTTCTTTTTCAGTGTCTATGCTTTTAATGTGTAGACCAGATTTTGAGGTAACTCTGCTAAGAGCAACATGCTTGACCATATGTGAATTATTTATTCAGATCAACAACACATTCTTCAACTGTTAGTCCTTGAACTTTGTGATGCCTGTATAGTGTGAACATGCACGAGCGTAACGTATTACATATGTAAACGCCGCACGTTTGAGCATATGGTATCTTACTGTGTGTGTTACAATTTAACGTTGCGTCGTTTGTTTTCTCTTATTTTTGAGTGTAAATTGACATTGCGATAAGACGTGTTACGGTACTTGTCTATCCAAAATTCTTGTATTTGGTTTTGATGTTATATTTGTTATTCTCGTGGGGTTTTGTCTGATGCTTGGTCCGTTTCTGTGTGTTACATTGTAGTGTTGTGTCGTTGTTCTCCTCTTATATTTATGCGTTTCCCTCAGTTTTAGTTTGTTACCCCGATTTTGTTTTTTGTCCATGGATTTATGAGTTTGAACAGCGGTATACTACTGTTGCCTTTATTTACTGTTGAGAAATGGGAAGTTGACAGTGAGAAAGTTGTTATCATAACGTTTGTCATAGATTCTAGTTTGAAATCGTCTAGCTGTGTGAATATCTAGGACAAGATTGAGATATACAAAAAGACCTTCTAATTTCTTTAGTATCCTTAATATCAACTTCACGATTATTTTATGTGAGAGGTTATAAACCCTCATTGAAATGTCGGTTATTGATGATAGGACATCCTTAATATATCGATATAAAATGAATTGAAATTATTTTGCGAGATGTCCATACATGTAACTTAGAGGTTTAGCTCTATTAAACCAGATTCAATCCACCAGTTTCCACCAAGTCAGGAATATGACAGTTGTTGTCAATTAGTTTGATGTGTTTCATCATTTGATTTGTATGCCCCACCTACGAAGGTAGAGGGGCATTATGTTTTCTGGTCTGTCCTCCGTTCGTCTGTATGTGCGTCCGTTCGCTTCAGGTTAAAAGTTTTTGGTCAAGGTAGTTTTTAAAGAAGTTGAAGTCCAATCAACTTGAAACTGAGTATACATGTTCCCCATGATATGATCTTTCGAATTTTAATGCCAAATTATAGTTTTGACCCCAATTTTATGGTCCACTGAACATAGAAAATGATAGTGTGAAGTTCAGGTTAAAGTTTTTGGTCAAGGTAGTTGTTGATGAAGTTAAAGTCCAATCAACTTGAAACTTAGTACACATGTTTCCTATGATATGATCTTTCTAATTTTAATTCAAAACTAAAGTTTTGACCCCAATTTCACGGTCAACTGAACATAGAAAATGATAGTGCGAGTGGGGCATCCGTGTACTATGGACACATTCTTGTTTCATTTGATTAGGGACTTTCATTTTTGATTTTCCTCGGAGTTCAGTATTTTTGTGATTTTACTTTTTAGTATACGTCAATGAAAATATCAACCTTCAAAGACTCAAACGTGCTGAATATATGTTATCAATGTCAAAAGAGATGCGACATATACAAAAAGGATAGCCAAACTCAGAAGTCAAAAACAAACTGACAATGCCATGGCAAAAAATGAAAACCGAAAAGTAATATATATAATTTGTAATAATACCATTCACAAGAGAAACGCGTAGTATTTTTATGCCCCACCTACGATAGTAGAGGGGCATTATGTTTTCTGGTCTGTGCGTCCGTTCGTCCGTCCGTCTGTTCGTTCGTTCGTCTGTCCCGCTTCAGGTTAAAGTTTTTGGTCAAGGTAGTTTTTGATGAAGTTGAAGTCCAATCAACTTGAAACTTAGTACAAATGTTCCCTATGATATTATCTTTCTAATTTTAATGCCTAATTATATTTTTTATCCAATTTCACGGTCCATTGAACATGGAAAATGATAGTGGGAGTGGGGCATCCGTGTACTTTGGACACATTCTTGTTAATTGTTAATCAAGTAACATGTATTAGATAATCATGGTACATGTATTTGGTAATGCAAGGTTTATATTTTTGATATAAAATAGACGTGAGGTATACGTCAAAGAAACAACAATGAAACACCAAAACAAAACTAAAATACATCTAGATGGCAGCATACAGTTTTTTGCAATAGACAATTGAATATGCGTATTTATCATATGTTTAGTAGTAAATACAGTAGTTTTGCATATGTGATAAATAGCCTGCTGTTTAATCCATATCGCGCAACTTTGATGCGCACCCTTTATCGCATACCCTTTATCACACCCCTACTCTTTATCGCATACCCTTTATCACACCCCTACTTTTTTTTTTTTTTTTTTTTTTTTTTACAGTCAGTTTTGGTTTTTATTTTTGCTTAAGAAAAATTTTCCTCAAAATAGGTAAATTTTTTGAATGACGTCATTGTTTGGTATGTGACGTCACGAACGTCCAGTTTTCATATTGTATGTGACGTCACGAACGTCAAGTTTTCATATTTTTTGGCACACTAAATGCAACTATGAAAAATACAAAACACACAAATTAATACAATAATAAACAAAATATTTTTAAAACAACAGCACGCAAATTGTAAGGTAACCCAGGTGCTTCGGATAAGTAATTGAGCAGTTCTTTTAAGGCCTTTGAAACAAGACAAAAGTAGAACTGAAGGTAACCCAGTGCTATGGATCAGAAAACAGTTCATATAATATAATACTCTTCTGTTGAAATATATGATAAAGCGTATAATACATGGCAAAATCCGTATCACATGCCGTATCACCCTCGACCAATATCATCCCTCGGGCCTAAAGGCCCTTGGGCTGATATTGATGTCTCGGGATGATACGACATATGATACGGATTTTGCCATGTATTATTCTCTATGTATACTTTATCATTTTTACTCGTGCTTATCATTACCCCAAAAAGACACCGTTCTTGGTTGATTTTATTCAATTGTGATGGAGGTGAATACAAATATGGTTCATTGTTATTTTTATTTCAGTCGAAATTTTATGACATGTGTTGAGGAAGTATCACTGTAAGAGAGATAACTCGAGAAAAATCTACTAGAAATCTGCATTATAACTTTTTAAAGTCGTCTACTTAAAAGTTATGTTTTGTTCTATTTTCTCTGTGTCATACATAAAAAGTTTTCATGGAATCATATATTTTGATTCGAAACAGTGTACCAAGTCTCAAATGACCTTGTGTATTGACTTTGTTTAACTGAATCTGCTTGCTCTACAATATACAATAGTTCATTAATGAAGTTCACCGTACGATCAGTTATACTGCAGCTAGAACACTTCGAGGGATTGTATCCACCAAATATATTAAGAAAAGCATGTTTCAAGAAATATTGATTTCATGTTCCTTCACAATATGGGGTTCGTTAAAGGATGGGTAATTATATTTATTCAAGTATTATTGGGGCAATTTTTACCTGCAGTCAAAATAAAATTATTAGGTAAATGTAAAATATAATATGATTTTTGTATTTGGCACCTCGGTAAACCTCGACCTTCCTCATTGACTAAGCCTCGTACACAAATGACTATATTGTCTGACCTCGATCTAACATTGTATATTTAAGCGATACCAGATTATACAATAATGGATAACACATTTAAGGCATAGTTTATGCTAGTCAACATGCCAAATATTGATCTTACAGGCAGAATGAACAAGGAATGCTACTTTGATATTGAGTAATTTGCATTCCTGCATAATAAAATGAATAAGTGCATCGTAGTTCCAGTCAGTAGTACAAATGGGAAAATAATTTTACAGTTTAATTGTGATACATAACAGGGAGCATGAACATTGATAAAGGAATTAAAATATAACAAGGGCATACACAAACTTTAGATCCTATAAAATAGACAATAGCGTTATTAAAAAGGAAAACCACGAAATGTCAAACAATAACAAAAGTAGTATAGCCAAAAGCCAAAAATGGAGCAACACAAACTCTAACAGGAATTAGGAAATAAATTAACATGCTCCGGAAGTTGTACCATCCTAATACTCGTGGCCGTACACATACGGTTATTAGTTGCATTCGGTGATGTCGCAATGGTGAAAGTAAGATTGGATTAGGGTTACGACAAATTGATCATATCGTTCATCGTTATTGACACTGAAATTCCGTTACGGTCACTCAAATAATAATGAAGTATTGCAACCTGCAAAAGGTTTATCTTTCGTTTCGTGTCATACATGTAGTAAAACTTGCAAAGGTTTTACCTTATCCATACACACTATTACTTGATTTACAATTCAGATCATCGCCAGTCCCGATGAAGCAAGTATTATAATATGTTGCTAAATTAAATTAAGTGAAGTGAGGCAAAAGTTAACAGAGGGACGTTCAAACTCATAAGTAAAAAAATAAACTGACAACGCATGGCTGAAAAAGACCAACAGACAAACAATAGTACACAAAAAACAACATAGAAAACAAAAGAATAAGCAATACGAACCCCACCAAAAACTGGAGGTAATATCAGGTGTTTCAGTAGGGGAAAGAAGATCCTGCTCCACATGTGGCACCTGTCGTGTATCTCATATTAGTACAAACCCGGTAACAAGTCTAATTCGGTAGGTCACATTTTTGAAAATGGGACGGGATTGTAGTTACAAAATTAGGAACATATCCGCTACCATCTGTGTAACGGGTATTCCGTAACCATATATCAACTCGTGATGGCGTCCGTAAACTTTTCGAAGGGATTACATGTACGTTTAGTGGCTGTCAATGTAAATGTTAAAACGGGGTTTGTACTGGAATTCTGAACGTCTGTCATGTCGTTCTTTCGATTTCATAGTTTACAGCACTTCGTAAAGTCGTGTTACTATAACGATATACATTTGTTAACTTCCTTATCCTTAGTTGATCGTAAATGCCTACTATTTGTGCCTTATTTTACCACTAAACATTTCACTGTAATGTCACAAGTATTTTTATAATATGTCGAGTTTGCACTATGCAACACATATCTGTAATCTGGTAATGCAAAATATGTTCACTTATGTAACACATTTAAATAAGGGGCTTTGTTTAATTGATAAAACTTAATTTTTAGCTCACCTGGCCCGAGGGCCAAGTGAGCTTTTCTCATCACTTGGCGTCCGTCGTCCGGCGTCGTCGTCCGTCGTCATCGTTAACATTTTACATTTTGAACTTCTAGTGAACCACTGATTGGAATGAAACCAAACATGGCATGAATGTTCCTTATGAGGTGCTGACCAAGTTTTGTTACTTTGGAGCCGATCCATCATCCAAGATGGCCGCCAACGGGGGCCTTAGTTTAACATAGGACCTTATGGGAAATGCATATAAATGACTTCTTTTAGTGAACCACTGATTGGAATGAAACCAAACATATTATGAATGTTCCTTATGAGGTGCTGGCCAAGTGTTGTTACTTTGTAGCCGATCCATCATCCAAGATGGCCGCCAGCGGGCGACTTAGTTTAACATAGGACCCTATGGGAAATGCATACACATGACTTCTTTTAGAGAACCACCGAATGGAATGAAACCAAACATAGTATGAATGGTCACTATGAGGTCATGACTAAGTGTTGTTACTTTGTAGCCGACCCATCATCCAAGATGGCCGCCAGTGGGGGACTTAGTTTAACATAGGACCCTATGGGAAATTCATACAAATGACTTCTTTTAGAGAACCACTAAATGGAATGAAACCTAACATAGTATGAATGTTCCTTATGAGGTGATTACCAAGTGTTGTTACATTGTAGTCGATCCATCATCCAATATGGCCGCCAGCAGGGACTTAGTGTAACATAGGACCCTATTGGAAATGCATACAAATGACTTCTTTTAGAGAACCACTGAAAGGAATGAAACCAAACATAGTATGAATCTTCCTGAAGAGGTGCTGACCAAATGTTGTTATTTTATAGCCGATCCAAAATCCAAGATGGCCGCCAGTTTGGTGACTTTGTTTAACATAGGACCCTATTTGAAATGCATACAAAAGTCTTCTTCTAGAGAACCACTGAATTGAATGAAATCAAACATAGCATACATGTTCTTTTCCTTATGAGGTGGTGGCAAAGTGTTGTTACTTTGTAGCCAAATTTTATCTTTTTTTATATGATTTCAAAAACCCAAGTAGTGTCAGGTGAGCGGTACAGGCTCTTGAGAGCCTCTAGTTCCTTTTGTAGGCTTCAATTGCAGGACACTTTGTGCCATATATTTATTGAACCTAGTAAGATAATGCCAATTTATTTGTTAAATATTTCATTAAGGTTTATCTTATGATTTCAATTATCAACAAACACATTCAATTTTATTATATCAAAGGAAAGTTCATTCTAAACAATTGTAAAAAAGTAATGTGGGCTTATTAAATATTAAAGATGTATCAGCTTATAACACAGCCTTATTTATTTGATAACATGATCAAATCTATGTATTCATGTTATTAGATGCAAAGATTTGGATAAAACAATTTTTACATGAAAAAAATAAATTAAAACATTTACATAAGCTAAAAGTGCTACTATTAAAGCATTACGGAAGACTGCATTTTAATCATTTTAATATGCCAGCATTATTTATTTGATAAAATGATCAAATCTATTAATTAGATGCAAATCAGAAAATTTGGATAAAACGATTTTTACATGAAAACATAAAATTAAAACATTTATAAAAGCTAAAAGTCCTATCATTAAAGCCTACAAAAAAAATCAACTAGGTTAGAAAGAATGGTTTCTATGTAGATTAATGCGATTAAAAGTTATATTGACTTTTCCTTTGGTCATTTCTGAATAAATTTCGTAAACGTTTTTTCAAGCTTTTCAATTTTAAAGTAGATCGGGTATTTTCTGACATCTTGAATTGTAATATAGCAGAACACAAGCAGTCTAGGTCCGTACTTAAACTACAAATGTTGCGAAACGATTGTCATTCATTATAAGTCATTTCATCTTATCAAAGAATAATACGTAGATATAAGAAGATGCGTTAAGAGTGCCAATGAGACATCTCTCCATCTAAGTCACAATTTGTAAAAGTAAACCATCATACGTGTTTTGTTATATTATTACAACTGTGCTTTCCAAATACAGAATTGTTTTTGTTTGATTCAATTTATATCACTTTTGACATATAAGGGAAGATAACTCGGAAAATGTTACTTTTAAATCTGGCAATTCTGAACAACCTGCAGCTTGATAAAAAAAAAAAACTGACCCATACTTTCTTTTCTGTTTTTGACAAAAAGCATGTTATATACTACATTCTGACAAATTATGATTTTAATTTAGACCCCTCATATACCTTCAAGGTTTATGTTATCGCATTGTTTCACGAAAAAAAAATGTCATCTTCTTCGACGGCCTTTGTAATTTTCCTAACGATTTTCCAATAATCAGCGAGTTTGATTAAAATAAGGTGAGCAATTTTATCAATGAACTTTTATTCATTGTGAACCTTTGATCTGGTTTTGATGATAAACGATCTCTTCATTCTCTGATAGGTCGATTGAAGTGACATTGTATTATCAATACCAGCTTTAAAACATTTTGTTTCCGCCATGACAATAAACATTTTCAATACTAGTACTTCATAGACTTTTCGAACGTGCAAGTCTTTTCTCGTCAAAGACTAAAATGTTTCAAGCAGTAAACTTTCAGAGGTTAATTTGAGGAGACATTTAGTTTTAAAAACCTTAGTACAATTGCAATATAATTGATAGATGATCCTCATTGGTGTTTTCTTTGTTAAGTATATGTATATTGATTATGTTTATAACTTTTATTTGCCAATTAGACAATTGTGATTTATATTTGTTGCTTAACATCTAGTTTCAAATATGCAATTTTAAGACGAAACCAAGTTGAGAAAAATATAGGTAGGTTCTGTAAAATAAAAAACACAAAATGAAGCACAGAACATTTTAACTATAGCGTCAAGAAAATGATATATTGGATAGGACAGTTCGGTTCTTCCTCTCTTTACCTGTCTGAATAAATGAATTTACCACTTTATATAAAAGGACTAAACTATTGACATGAATTGAGTTTCTCGGATTTACTTTATAATTTTTTTTGCAAACAACTTTAAAATGAAGATGCATGTTCAGAAATTGACATATTAACAACCAGTAACAACTGTAAACAGGGAAAAATAGTTAACCCCGGAAAGAAATATTTTAAGCCAAAAGTCAACTTGCGGAATCCTCAAAGAGATTGCGTAACGGGTTTTTAACGCGAAGAGAGTGAGGCATGCCCTTACAGTATCGAAATTTAACATACCCATTCAGCATGTTCAGACAGATGTGCCTGTGTATTTTGAAAATACAAAACCGGCAAACGATCGCCATTTAAATGGACATGAAAAGCCAATTTAAACGAATTTCTTCGTCCAAGTCATTCATTGAGTTTAGACATTTTAGCAGGTAATCAAACAATATGAATAAAAAGAGCTCGTTGCATGAACGTCATTTCAGTTTTTTTATTATTCCCGAAATGACAAAAGGAAAGTAATCATACAATGTACGTTCTATAATGAATTCGTACACTATATTAATTACTTACCTATTTTGATCACAATTAATATTGGCTACTCTTCGAAATACTTACAGAAACATCATTTGATAGATATTATTGATAATACCTACAGATATTTATATGATATATACTAAGTAGTCAATATAGATTCCACTGTATTTAGAAATAACCATGTTCAAACCTCTACTCACCTGTTCAAATAGAACGTCAAAAAGTAACGATATACTTTTTAGCTCTTCAAATATCACTATATTAAGTAGTTTTTGTTGTTGTTGATAAGATAATGTTATACGATAATTTCCCCAACCTTATAGCAATATACCAACTTCACCTGCATATGGGATATACATTTCCGAACTCATTCGGTATTCAAGAGCTTGCAGCTGCTACTCAGACTTTGTAAAACGTCACCAGTGTCTGAGCAGAAAGTTGGCGAACCAAGGGTATGTCAAAGAACGTCTCGTCCTTTTTCTAAAAAAAGTTCATCGTAAGATGCCAAGACCTTGTTGATAAACATTCCGTATCAACTTCACAAATAATACACCATGGTCTTGAGGTATAGATTCTAGGTACTGACGCTTTTGTATTCTTGTCTTTCGTTTTTGCTAATGTGATTTGTCTATATGCCTTTTTGTTTGTCTTTGTTGACATATTTGCTTTTTTGTAGTGATTCATTTGACGTGGCTCAGTACTTGTACATCCCGTCAATGTGTTGTTGTTTTATGGTATTTTTTTTTTGTATTCTTGTCTTTTTTTTTTTGCTAATGTGCTTTGTCTGTATGCCTTTTTGGTTGTCATTGTTGACATATTTGCTTTTTTTTTGTAGTGATTCATTCGACGTGGCTTGGTACTTGTACATCCCGTCACTGTGTTGTGCTATGGTAAATTTTCTTGTTGTCTTTTGTTTTTGCTAATGTGCTTTGTCTTAATGCCTTGTTGGTTGTCCTTATTGACATATTTCCTCGTTTTTGTAGTGATTAAGATTGTCACACAATGTTGACTGCTGTACCCCTATTTTTGATATTTATACCTTTTATGTCTGTCCACACATCGTTGTCATGTAATTTAATTTTATGTCACTGTCATACAGGCGAGAGGTTTGGGTAGCTAAAAAATACCATTTTCTACATAAGAAAATGCCTGTACCAAGTCAGGAATCTGACAGTTGTTATACATTCTTTTGATGTGTGGCAGCTTTTGATTTTGCCATTTGCTTAGGGATTTCCGTTTAGAATTTCCTCGGAGTTCGGTATTTTTGTTATATTACTTTATTTTGTAATGTCGTATGTGAAGAGTAAAAGTCATGACTGCAAAACAGAGACTAAAAAGAGCTTCAAAAGATCTTAAAAACTCCAGTTATTAGATAATAAATATTGTTTATGTCTTTGATTCTCAAATACTATATATGGCGTTTACATTTGATAACGTTTAGTTAGATGCCTTTGATATATAACGTTTAAAATCATAAGCAGTTATTTATAGTCAGGTAATGATATGGTTGTTAAGGTGGTACCTAACACTACAGGGAGATAACTCTGTAAAGTCAGCTAAACGTTTTAATTACGTTTTGTTGTAAAAGGAATATTAAGCTTCTCAATGATCAAAATTGGTTTTTGTCAAACTGCTATATAACCAGTGTAATTTTTCTGACAAAACGGTTGGGACAAAATTTTATGAAAATTAAACGAGAAAATTAATGTTAGTGCAAGTGTTGGGTACCACCTTAAATGCATCGTCAAAGGCGGAGGCGGCCTCGACACCTCATGACTACGTCCGTTTATCCAAGAGGAATATTTCGTCACAGTTTTCTTGGTTTCTATGATAATAATGATTCAATATTTGGTCTGCAGCTTGATCAAGTTGATTTGTAGCAATTTCTACGATGTATCCACTTCTTGTTTCCGATGGTTAGATATTTTACAATACTCACATTACAAGGATAATTTCATCACAGTTAATTTGGCTCCTATGGAAGGGAATTAATGGTTTAACTTTTGGTCGGCAGCTTGGTAATGTTGAGTTGTAGCGAGTAAGCATTTTTTACATTTCCGATGTAGCATCATCGATGTTTGCGGATAGCTTGACATTTGACAATACTCGTAGCGGAAGGAAATGTTCATGACATTTTGGCTTCCGTGGTAGCTTTTTTTTACGTTCAGTGGCAAATATGTAATGTATACCAAGGTCGAAAAAAATGAACTGTACATCATATTGGACTTATTTGTTATGACTGTAAGAAACAGCTCAGTGGCAGGTATTTTCTTGAGTGCGTGGAATTTATTAAATATATCTGGATAGAATCTTTACGTTTTATTCGATACCCTGTTTCGAGAAAATGCCACACTCTGCACTTTCAAGAACCCTCTCAACTACTATGTATGGGGTACGAAGGTTGTCGCTTTCAAGCTCAAAATATTATGTAAAAAGCATTCCTATTTTATCACTGGCAGTCAAAATGTTTCAAACTTAACATTTATAATAAATATGTGATTGAAATATAGTGTTGTAAAAACCATTTATATGTAAGGAATGCCCTTTTTCTTCGAGGGATAAACAATAAACCCTTAAATTTGCATAGGCGACTGTAGTTGGATGTCTTTGAATAGTATTACGTAACTATCCTGACAATGCTCGATTTTCTTTATCAGCTGACTTTACTTATATATGAATAAGCAGTATATTGAAGGCATTCGTAATTGCTTGCAAATCGATAATCACGCTACTTAAAACAGTAACTTCCATGAAATTAGTGTTTTCTATCTTTATAAGTAGTGCAATACCTTGGCATATATGGTATTTACTTGAAAGTGTATGAATCCAAAATATTTCGATAACCTTTTGAATCATTAACCAAGTCACAGTATGAACGTAGTATTAGAGTTACTTTTAATTTTGAATTCCATGCATGCGAATGCCTTACAACGAAATTTAAATACTGTCAATAGCAAATTTTCAAGCATCTATCCAATGTGTCTTTTGAATCCTGAAATTAAGAAAATATATGTTCAGTCTGAAACACGCTGTGCTAGTAACTGTATATCTAATATAAGTGAACCTTGCAATGCATTTATTTGGAACAGAACAAGTAAAACATGTATGGCTTTTGGAGGAATCAGTAGAAGTATTGATGCCATGACTTCTGAAGTGGAAATTTACAATATGAACAAATACGGTTAGTATACTTCAATGATAGTTATTTTTTTCTTTTTTCTTCTGTTTTTGATTTTTTTAACACTTATTCTTACCCTTGCATCTGTATTGATTTTAGAAGAACATAAATCTTATTTACGAGCTTACTTAATCAATGTAGAAGAACAGCGAGCAATTCAAGAGACAATGAGTATTATCTAGTATTTAATCATCACCATTTCATTGTATTCATTTGTCCATTTGATGTTTAGTAGATTCGGACAGGCCTAAAATAGGGCTCTTCACGGTTAGTTCGGCCATATTGGATAGGGGGCAGATTTTCATAATAGAGGTAAAAATGGTGTGAAAAATACGGGAAAACATCATTAAAACAGAGCTGTTGCTTGGAAACACACATAGGATTTCCCACACTTTCATACCATTTCCACCTCCTTCCAAAATATCTGCCCCCTATCCAATATGGCCGAACTAACCGTGAAGAGCCCTATTGCAAACATGAGTCTTCATAGAGCAAGACAACAAACTGCATTCCTTATATAGATGTGGCATGTGTCAAACCTCCATGGTGCAAAACAAAAATGTCCATCCTCTGAATATACTACTTAACGACCCGATGGTAATGTATTTTCCTATGATTGACTTTTTTATTATTTTATTTAAGATGATTATTTTAGTATCCATTTTTGTAGAAATAGCTCTTTTTAATGAAAAGACGTAGTCGATAGTTCAATTGACTATAAGGAATAGCAGTACAAATCGTAGACATAACTTGATATGACTGCAAAATAATAAATATTATAATTGATGATTTGAGGTATATCTTTCGGATTTTTAAGAATTCATATCTGATTGAGATCACTTGTTGAATATATCTCATCACAAAATATTTCTGAAGGCTATCGTTGAATGATGGTAAGAAGATGTCAACGAAACATCACAAACAAGGAAAGAAGATACACAATAGAAAAAGACAAGTTCTTTTACTCGTAATTTTTGGCTAACATGTGAATTTAAACATCAAGGTCTTCTTAATAATTCATAAAGGGTTCGGCGGGCCCTTTTGTCGCCCCTTCGACTGACTGTCAGCGCGACTCTTCATATCATCACTATACAACAAAATAATCAAAACACATTTTCAAAATAAGATGGATAAACATTACTGGACAAACCAATAAATAACTGGAAAATATCCGGTTCATTGAACAAAATAAGGCTGACTTTCATTAAGTTGCTGGAATATTTACTACCATGAGGTTAACATCTCATATATAGCAAGGTCAAGAAAAATCTAACATGGTAGTATTTATTTTACAATTAGACAACTACTGCATTTACCTATGAAAGAACGTTGTAAATCATAAAAAAAGTTATCATAAAGTAGAATAACGAATGTTATGTTGCTTTGAAATGAGTGGAAAAAAGGATATGTTGGGTTTTTTTTAATTATTTTTGTAAAGAGTTATTTTAAAAACGAATACAACCCTTTAAAAATTGTATGTGTCCGAAGATTTTTTTCTGAATAAACTTTCACGAAGAACGCTGAAAGCCGAATATTTGAAAGGCAATGATGTATTAGAACCGAATAGTAAAAGACCTACATGACCAAGTAGAACCTACAAATAACAGCCAAAACAATCTAAGGTCAACTTTGTCTGAGGTAGGTAAAACTTTAGTTTCTTAATAATTTCAAAATTTATAAACAAACAATTAATCTGCAGTTCGAATAGAAAAGAATATAAATACAGGTCTCCTCATTTAGTATTATATGTTAATATTAACCCCTTTTTTCATTTTAGGTTGTACAAATAAAGGATATTACTATGATCCAAACTTCAATACATGTTTGAAAATGTTTTCGGATCAGAATCGAAAAACATGGAAAGAAGCTAGACAACACTGTCAAGAGAATGGCGGTGATTTAATTAGTATAACATCGAAGGAGAAATGGGATTTTGTTTTAAATTTTACAAGCTGTAAGTTCACAGATATATGGTTAAAATGAATTTATCTAAATTGCTTGTTCAGGTCTGTCATTTGTACAAGTTATATGTAAACATTATCGTTTTAATTGTGCAAATAAAGGCAACAACAGAAGTATACAGCTAAATTGACAAATACAAATTACAGAGTATTATATGAATTGTTTAAAGTTTGTGAAATTGTTTGTAACCTCAACATATCGTTTTGAAAAAAAATCCCAAGTTTTGTACCTATTTGTTCAATACATGCAACGTTTAGGGATAATGCTGGGTCTTCAATGTGCTCCTTAAACTAAACCTGTTTATAAACTATTGACATCAATTTCACCAGTTATCGTAGTCGAGCATCAACGTTATGTTTAAACTACTCACTCTATTGTCGATGTGGGTACGTTAAGGTTCCAAAGATCTATAAGGGTACATACACTCTAAATTTGTTTTGTCTTGCAATAGTATTATCACATTTGGCTTGTCTACCCTTAACACAAGTATTACTTGTTGCAAACTGAAAAAACAAATTAAAAGAATTAGTACTGCTTTGTTTCATTAAAACGAATGGTCAACGTAGATACAAGTATCTTATCCTAGTGAGGGAAACATCATGCTATTTAAAAATCACTCTTATTAGAAAAAAAAGTTTTCTGTAACTGATATCAAGATGCTTCATATTTGTGACGTTTTGAGGACGTGTTTTTAAAAATCACTCGGAATTCCGATTAACACAAACTGTGCTTCTCTTCGAAACTTTCCAGGAAAAATTAAAAAAGCTACTAGCACGTTCCGATATATAGATGATGTCATCTCACTGTATTAGTCTGACCTCGACCTCATTTCATGGACCAGAGAACAAGTGGTCAAGTCCGTATCTCAGATACTATATGTAGCGAGTCAAATATATTGGGTGTATGGAATGGTAGCTAAGTGTATACACGTCTTTGTGGTAGAGTTCATATGACCTTACCTCATTTACATGGAATATTGATGAAGTTAATTTTATTTATAATTACTAGTTGTATACTATAAAAATATGTAAATGTTGAAGTATATATAGGCAACCATACGGCCTTCAACAATAAGGAAGACCCAAACCGTATGATCGGCTATAAAAGGCCACGCTAGGAACATTTTAATTTTTTTTTGACAAAATTAACGGCCTTATTTATAAAAAAAAAAACAATTTACAAAAAAAATATGACAGAAATGAAACACCAACAACCACTCAAATACCGGCTCGATCCTTACTTGTGACAGGCATATACATAATGTATAATCCTTTTCTCTAAGACTTTCGACATACATTGTAATTCAGTCAGTTAGTAAAACATGCTGTACCAGTAGAATCCTAGTTTTTACGATAATGGTGTGTATGGTCATTCCTCTCTCAGAATATTGATGACGTCCTTTCATTAGCCTTTATGTAAGATCGTTGAGGATTTAAATGTGTCACGTCGAGTTGATGAATCAACTGTTGTTTTGCAGATTGTTCTTATGTTGTGTGTTGCTATGCCATTGTCCAAGTAAGGGAAGGGTCGAATGATCACAAACATGTGTAACCCCGCCAAATGCCGTATGTGTCTGTTCAAATAATTTTAAAACTGCCAAATTGGTTTTTTGTTCATTTTAACTTTCACAGAAACAAAAACAAACATTCCAATATTATTTGAAACATGGTAAATAGATTTAACATGCATGCTTGGCACATATAGATAATTTGCTTCAGTGGTTTGCCTATAGCCAATTCAGTTTTGAAATTACTGCAGTTGTGTCTGCTGCTGTATAATTTATAGCACACAGTGGTATATTGTTTTTGTAAAACACGAAATTTAGAAAATCGTGACCACTAAATCTAAGAACGATAATCATTATTGAAAAAAAAATGTATTATCCTATAATTTGCCAAACAAATTAGCCTTGCGCTATTCCGTTAACTAGAGAACTTTTTGGACACTGGGAATCTTACTATAAATAATTCAAATTTTGCTGACTATGTTGAACACTTTAACCTCATCGAACCTGAAATAAAGGATACTACAGATACAGTCAATAGATATAAGTCTTGACTTGCATCTATAATTTGACAAAAGAAATGATTTCAGCTTCCCAATTGTGAACTTTTCATTTCTATGTAGCATCATTCCAACAGTGCCTGTATAAGGAATATATATTCTCAAGTTTATGCAATATTCCACAGCTTGAATTTCGTATCATGATTTCATGATAAGCTATGGAACAACGTTTTCATAGTGGTGAAGTTGAAATCATGCCTTCGAAAATTTTACAAACATTGACATGAATTCGTTGATCGATATGGAATATATGTTGAACTGATGATGAGTGATATGTTTCAATTGTAGCCACAATCCCGTCCACTTTTCCTCGAATGTGACCTACCGAGTAAGACTTGCATGGGCATCCGACGGATGGCGAAAGTGGAGCAGGATATGTCTGTTGGTTTACGTAGAAAACACCATTCGAAAGTATATACCACAAATATTGTGAAAAGCATGAGAACGACAGTGTCGAGTGTTATAAAGTAATCGTTCTTTTGTCTCGTCACCTAGAGACATCGAAATTGCTACATTAATAAAGAAATGCAGATGGAAGCATTAATTTATCGGTCCTTGCCCCGAATGTTCAATAAAGAGGGGAAATAGCAGTTACTTTAATTTAGGATTAACAACAGGTGTCTTAACAACGTATATCATGTATATGCTACAACTGGCAATACGTCGAAACAAAAATGCCAAATTCGATGGGATCGTTCCAACAAGGCTATCAAAGCATACTTAAAAGTTCCTAACACTGTAAAATGTTCTTGCTATGTGTATTGAAACGCCCTTTTTCGAATAGCATTGAACACATTATCATATTGCAAACTAGTAAATTAAATTTCCATTAGTTTTCATAAGTTTGTCACACAGTAGATTATTAAGATCGGTGGCGATAACTTGATTGATTGTAGTTAGCTTAACTTCCAATTGCAAATATTCCATACAAGTTTAGAATAAATTATCAAGAAAAAAACCAAAGTATTTCTACTGAGGATATGGAGGGTGGGTTATCAAGACGAGATTTAACCGTAAAAAAGGGTATGTTGATTAGAACTTTTGTTTTTAATTATAACTCCCTTCCTTAAATTGGGAAGGCTATGTCGATATCAATTCAAAATCAGTTCAACAAGGTCTTAAGGTGGTACCTAACACTACAGGGAGATAACTCTGTAAAATCAGCAGAACGTTTTAATGACGTTGTGTTCATGAGGGAATATTAAGCTTCTCAATGATCAAAATAAGTGTTTGTCAAACTGCTATATAACCAGTGTATTTTTTCTTATCATGCTTATTAAACGGTTGGTTCAAATTTTTTGAAATTTTAATATTTTTGTCAAAGGGTCAAAGTAAATAATTTGTCAAAATTTTAAGAAAATTAAACGAGCCAAATTAATTTTAGTTAAAGTGTTAGGTACCACCTTAAATAAACACCGAAGAAAGTGCACCTGTATATCATGTATATGTAATTCGCATTCTTCATTCTTGAAAAAATCTAAATTCATTTGCACAATGACAGAATTAGGAATGAAAAGCATTCTAGTCTGCAAGTAGTCATTATTATCTAGTTCTTAACTACTTGTATCGCTATTTACATTTATAAAATCACTTTTCGAAACAAACACTAAATATGACTGTATGCTGAAATGTGAGCAAAATAAGATAGGTAATGCTGTATAATTTCAGGTGTGTCAAATATGTGGATTGGTTTGAAAGGCGAATACTGGGTGACAAATAAAACATTTGAGGATATATATGAAGTTAACACACAGCTAAATGGTTTTGACGGTATATATTCAAATGAAACAGAGGCAGACTGTGTACGATTTGATTATACGAGTAGTTATGTTTTGTCAGATTTCAGCTGCAACTTCAGACGAAGGACAAACTATTTATGTGAAATCTTGATGCCGTAGCAAAGCAAAGTAACACACTGAGCAACTGCTTATCATTTTTACGGATGTCATCAACCCAGGGTTCTGGTCTCAAAATATTAATTTAAAATAAAAAATAAAATTAAAAGACTAGTTATGGTAACACCCTCGCCTCTGTTTCCGCCTGATACACTTGGATGTCATCAACCAGTAATCACTGCGAACACAATAGCAATAGCCTGCTATGCATGAACAATAGCGAACGTTATTCTTCAACATGGATCTTTTTATCCCCACTTGTTAATTTTAAAGACCAATAAATCAGTTTTATACAATGCGGTGTCAACTATGTATACCTTTTGTAACACGTTTAGCGCCCTCTCCTCATAACCAACAAACCAACTGCGCCTATCGTGCCAACAAAAAAGGATGAAGGTAGATATGCCCCATTTTCTTAGTTTCGGGATACAGTATCATACACAACATTACAATAATAAATTTATGGCGGCACACGGATAATATGGGATATTCACGAGAAGAAATGGTATTAATTAGCTAGACACATGCAATATAAATATCAGGCCTTCTAGGTGACGGTTTAAGCACCGCTACACATACATGTAGACTGAGGCATGGTCCAATGAATTTATTGTAGTTAAAAAAGCAATACAAAATCAGAACTATCATATGAAAATATGTTAACATGATATTAGGAAATGTATTTTATCTTCAACATAGCCAGGGGCAGTTTTGTTTTTACATGTTCTCTCAAATCACCTTTTATATCAACCCAAAGTTGTTCGAACGTTCAATACTTCAAACGTTTTCGAACAGAATCATTAATTTTGCTTATATAATGTATGAATAATTTTGCAAAGTGTATATATTACTCCTGTATTTATTTGTTAGATATCCAAAAACCGTCGACAGTCTTTAAAGTTTTGCTTGATTTGAAAGGATTGTAATAACTTTGCATCAGATTATAATGTTATGTTAATGTTATGATTCTCTCGATTATGCATCTGTTAGCAAGCTGAATTCAGTTGGAAGATGTTTAAAAAATGAAATCAACACGTTATAAATTTAATTTAATTAATTTTTGGGATTTACCTTTATCAGAATATTTGAAAGCCAAGCAAGAATGCATTTAAGAAACAGTTGAAGACCGATATAATCAAAACTAACATAAATACTTCCAAGGCGAACTTTGTGTGAGGGGTTTGAACCTTAAATCTTTACCAGCATTTAACTAAAAGATGCGAAAGATAACAAGGGAACTTTGAAAACTCATAAGAGACACTGACATCGACATGGCTGTTAACATACGACGACTAAAAAAATAACAAGACACCCACAAACTATATAGACATCTTAAGACTGCGCAACAACTAGTTATGCCTGCGGGATTGAGGTACTGACAACTAGAACATATCGAGACACAGATTTTCTATCTCTGTTAACCTACTCGTAATGCCATGGGTAAAACGTCCAATGTGATGACTTTAACACTAAGCACCTTTAGTTCAATAGCTTCCTTGTAAGCAGCAGCACGAGAATTATGATAGGAAAGGCAACTTAAGAATATCTTATCAACGGGCTGATATATTTTTTATATGTAGGCGCTGCTTGAATTAAAAGAGAATCGTACTATTTTTGATAGTACAGCTATCGTAAGACATTGTTAGTTGAAACTAAATATTAATGGGAACAAACTGTGCCCCTCTACTTGCCGACTTGGTTCTTTATTATTATGAGGCTGACTTCATGCAGGAACTTCTTAGGAAGAAAGATAAGAAGTTAGCAATATCCTTTAACTCTACTTTTCGCTATATACATGATATAGGTGATGTTATTTCACTAAATAATTCAAAATTTGGTGACTGTGTGGAACGCATCTACCCAATCGAACTAGAGATAAAGGATACTACAGATACAGTTAAGTCGGCCTCATATATTGACTTACATCTACATATTGACTATGAGGGTCGGTTGAAAACAAAACTTTACGACAAAAGAGATGATTTCAGCTTTCCAATTGTGAACTTTCCATTTCTAAGTAGCAACATTCCAGCAGCACCTGCATACGGGGTATATATCTCCCAATTGATACGATATTCCCGTGCTTGCATTTCCTATCATGATTTTCTTGATAGAGGGTTGCTGCTCACAAGGAAGCTATTAAACCAAGAGTTCCAAATGGTTAAGTTGAAATCATCCCTTCGTAAATTTTACGGACGCCATCACGAGTTGGTTGACCGTTATGGAATAACCGTTTCACAAATGATATCGGATATGTTTCTTACGTCGTAACTACAATCCCCTTCCCTTTCATGAATATGACCTACCGAATTAGACTATTTACCGGATTTTTTATCAACATAAGCAACACGACGGGTGCCACATTTGCAGCAGGATCTGCTTACCCTTCCGGAGCACCTGAGATTTCCCCTAGTTTTTTGGTGGGGTTCGTGTTGTTTATTCTTTATTTTTCTATGTTGTGTTGTGTGTTTGTCTTTTTCATTTTTAGCCATGGCGTTGTCAGTTTGTTTTAGATTTATGAGTTTGACTGTCCCTTTGGTATCTTTCGTCCCTCTTTTATTATACATGTTACAATCATAAAGCAAAAATGATGAATCATTTGATAGTCAAATGTTATGGCTTCGTTATTGTGATGAGTTGGGGCGTTCCTGACTCAGCAATCAACATACATTGTAATCAAAATGTCATTATAACAATCTTTTTTAACGTTTCTCTTAATGAATTATATTTTGTTTTATTAAAAACGCTGAATCAATATTTTTGCATTAGTAGTATTCTCTTATGTAAATGAAAGCAAATACTATAAATTGAAATGCACTTAACAGATAAATTTACCATTTTTCATGAAAGAAATGTTTAAGTTTGTCCTCACTTTGAATGCGTATATGTTTGCTTCTAGATGTTATGTTATCATTTCAGTGGTTTTTAATTCAACACACATGTTTCCGTAATTTTGTTGTTGTAAATTCATATAACATTATAAACACGTTGATTTCGATACTACTCATCGTAGTAGATTAAGCGAAATTTTGCGATGAACTTTAAATCAGCAGCTATTTACCTGACAATGTGTGTCTTTACAGTCACAGGACAAAACCTAGAAGATGCAAAATTATTACATGCCGATCTGTTGAAGGACTACAAACCAAGTGTCCGACCAGTTCTTAACCAATCAGAATCGTTAAATGTAAATGTGACCTTTTATATAACTTCATTTAATTCATTCAACCAGGTTGACGAAACAATATATATAACAATGGGAACAACACTTACATGGAAAGATCCTTCTTTAATTTGGGACCCTGCTTCATATGGAAACATTACGTTGACAACCCTTGATTCGATCAATATATGGACACCATTAATCTTCTTGTTAAATAGTGCAGAAAACTTGAAAACAATTGGCAGTGATGCAAAATTTCCATGTACTGTGTTTTATACTGGAATAGTGACACATCCTCCTGGTGGGATAATTTCAGCAAAATGTCCAACGGACGTTTCGAAATTTCCATTTGATACTCAAACTTGTACATTAATAATTATCCCCTGGGGTATGTCATCATCACAAGTTACCTTAATATCAGTTTACAGCAAGGCACAACTAGGCTTCTATACGCCACATGCTGACTGGACCTTACTAGAGAGGAAAACTAGCACTGGACTGACAGATGGAAATTATTCTGCATTTTATCTCAATTTGAAATTCCAAAGACAATCATTGTATTTTAATTTACTAATTATTATACCAACTTTACTGTTTGCTTTATTAAATCCGTTAGTGTTTGTCCTTCCAGTGGACTCAGGCGAAAGAGTTTCGCTCGCCATGACCATCTTACTATCTTATGTAATATTCCTAACGCTTGTGTCTGGATCTATCCCTGCAACCTCAAATCCGATGTGTGCTTTACTTCTTATAATGATAGTAATTATTTCAATTAGCGGATTGATTGTTATTGGTGCCATTTATAGTGCAAAATATTATTATCTTCACGCGGATGAACACATGGGATTTCTACCGAAATTTTTCACAAAGCATTTCGTATTACGAACACGTAAGATCGTTCCAAATGTAGATGAACCGGAAATAGTTATTACCGGTAAACATGCGTCACGAGCTCTGGATACTATATTTTTCTTTTCCACATATTCTGCAATTATCATCTGTGTTATTTGTTACTTTATCTATGTTTCTTTCTGAAAAAGATTTAAAGCCAGGTTTACGTTTGGAATTTTTTATTGTGCATATATATTTGTCGAAAATGTAAAATAATAAATTTGTTTTGAGAGAACAATTAATGTTTTTGAACCGCCATTTTGGATTTTGACAGTAGAAACCTCAAAAGTTGAAAGGTTGAAATATTTTTAGATAATATAATTTCAGTACAATCAAATGTTGTTCAGTAGCCTTTTTAGTTGTTCAGACAATTCAGTATTTGTTTTATCAAATGTAAAGTCATATGCTTTCTACTGAAAACATAAAGAACAGCAGGTGTTAAGTTACCCTCCTCCCTGGTGTGTGGTGTTAACATATCTCAACTTATACGTTATGCTGGTGTATGTTCACATTATACTGACACAGTAATTTACTCCTTACGCAGAAAGTCTGTGTTAACTAACTTACGAATTTTTAACCATGTCTTAGATTTTAGTTTACCTATTGCGTCTTTTAATCGGCTAAGTACCAAACGTGACCTATTCCCGTAGATGACGGTTGTACCGAGTGGAGATTCACATAGCTAAACGACAAGTCTCGGTATGTATTAATCCAAAATGTATTTATTAAGTGGTTTCTTTTGTAGTATTGTTGGTACATTTCACATATGGCTTATTTGTCAATTAATTGGTCAGTATAGATATTTTAGTTTTTTTTATTAATGATGGGTGTTTTCAAGTTTGTTACCTGTTCGGTATTACATTATCTTGCCTTATGATACAGTTTGTTTTGTGTATTTTTTTTCGTATACGAGGAAAGATTAGTTATTTCATTTTACAATTTCAAATTGAAAGCAACTTTATGCAAATAGTTATCAAAGGTACCAGGCTTATAATTAAGTACGCCAGACGCGTGTTTCGTCTACATAAGACTCATCAGTGACGCTCATATCAAAATATTTATAAAGCCAAACAAGAACACAGTTTAAAAGCATTATGATCCAGAATTCCAAAAAGTTGTGCCAAATAATGCTAAGGTAATCTATGCCTGGGATAAGAAAATCCTTAGTTTTTCCAAAATTTCAAAGTTTTGTAAACAGGACATTTATAAAAATTACCCCATTATTGATATTCATGTCAACACCGAAGTGTTGACTACTAGGCTGGTAATGCCCTCTGGTACGAAACGTCCACCAGCAGTGGCATCGACCTAGTGGTGTAAATAGTTATCAAAGGTACCAGGATTGTAATTTAGTACGCCAGACGCGCGTTTCGTCTACATAAAACTCATCAGTGACGCTCATATCAAAATAGTTATAAAGCCAAACAAGTACAAAGTTGAAGAGCAAAGGATTTGTTTGATTATACACAGTTGTGTTTCAGAAGAAATATTGACATAGTTAGAAAGAACAACATAATGATACCATAACAAACATAATTTAAATTTAATATTCCTGTCATTGTTAGAAACTACATGGATTAACATTAAAAATCAAAACCTATTTTTGTTCTTGTCTATAAGGAAAACAAATATATATAGATTTTGATTTTTAATTAACCTGTGTTGATAAAAAAAAAAGTCACAACAAATACGTCATGTGTTGTGGCGTTGTTTGATAGAGCTGTCTCGCAGTGTATACTTCATTTGTGTTGTCGTAAATTCATGTGAGATGTCCGTTGTTACTATGCGTTTCAAACTTCATCTGTGTTGTCTCTGTACCAGTTTTCTTTGCAGTCAATCTTTCCATGAGAATACAATATGTACAAGATCCGTATAATTTGGGGTTAAAACTTGTTATCAAATTATTTATAGAAATTATTTTTTTTTATGAAAGGGGGACAAAAGATGCCAGAGAGACAGCGAAACTCATAGATATAAAATAAACGGACAACGCCATGACTTAAAATGAAAAAGACGAACAGACAAATAATAATACAAATGAAACAACATAGATAACTAAAAACCAAGCGACATGTTTATACATGTACCATAAAATATCATATACTCTCAAAAATTAAAACCGTATTTAATTTGCAATGATACAATAAATTCATATTCATCTGAAGATTTATTCTAAATTTTTGTCCGAATGTAACGTCTATCATTTTTTTTAAATTCTAAGTTATTTTCCAACTAAATTTACTTGAATTTGGTGGGGGATACGATACAAAAGCTGATCAAAAGGGAGATAATCATATAACATGGGTTTTTGTTATTGAAAAGGTGAACAACTCGATTGGATTTACAACGGAAAAACGTCCCAGATGTTTTCTTCTGGTTTCGCCATGTAACGGTCTGTTTTCCTCTATAGTAACGTATTTAGTACAAAAATGTACAATCTTCTGGTGATCTACATCTCCAAATGGTTAAAAACAATGCTAAATATGTTTGCTGACGATACTCAACTCTTTAATAAAAGCGAGGAGTCTATCAAAGAAACATTTAAAACTTTAAAACTGTACGAAAATGCTTCGGGGGCTAAAATGAATATGGATAAGACTGTTGGCATGTATTTAGGCAAGTGGCGAAACAAAAAACCAAAATTTAACAAAATTAAATGGTCTAAGCGTCCTGTGAAAGCATTAGGGGTACTACATGGATACGGGGTGGACTTAGATCAAATTTGGTTAGAAAAAATAAATAAAATAAAAAGCTGTATGGAAGTTTGGAAATCAAGAGATCTCACATTTACGGGAAAAGTCTTAATTATTAAATCCTTTGTACTGTCCGTCATTGGATACGAAATTGAAATGTGAGGTATCCCGGATATATACGAAAAACAAATAAATAATATTATATGGTCCTTTATATGGGATGGGAAAACAAACCAAGTCGCTAGAACAGTGTGCTGTTTACCGAAAGAAAAAGGGGGGATAGGAATGATAAACTTAAGGGACTTTATTAAATCAAAACAAGTGAAAAGTATGTACAGTATTGTCAACTCAAAAACACAAAAATGGAATGCAATAGGAAAATACTGGTTAACGTCACTAGACGAAAAATATGAAACAGACTTTTTTATATGTTCTTGTTCGGATACTACATGTTTTAAGCAAATACAAATGTCCAAATATTATAAAGAACTTTTAATTTCCTGGACTGACTTACAGAAAATCCAAAAATCGGTCACGAAAGAGGACCTTTTAGAAGAAAATATTTTCGGCAATTGTAAATTGAAGTTCAAGGGACATCCATTATATTATGCAAATTTTGCCTCCAGTGGAATAAAAAAAATTAAAGATATATGGGACTTAAACAATAAATCCTTTAAAACATCCCTTGATATTTTTTACAGTCTTAAAGATAAAAGGAATTGGATTGCACAATATAGCCGCATTAAATCTTCGTTAACACCTCAACAAATTGACGTTTTAAAAACAGACTCTAGTATACATAGTCATTCTGATGGACCTATAAAAATAACACATTCTTGTCAATTTATAAAAAATGGAGTTGTCGTTGATGCCAAAAAATTATGCCTTAAATATATTAGATACTTTTATGAGAATAAAACAGCTCCAAATAGTCAGTTGAAGTGGAATTTACATTTTGGGAATGAACTACCATGGGATTACATTTGGGAAACTTTGAATAAGAATTTAGTTAACAGGAAAATTAAACAATTTCAATGGAAGTTACTACATAATATAATTTACACTGAAGAAAAGTTACAAAAAATGAATCGCTCAAACGGGAAGTGTCACTTTTGCAATGAAAAAGAATCACTATTTCATCTTTTTATTTATTGTAAACTGGTGGAAGACGTTTGGCGGGAAATTTTTGAGAAAATAAGGGAATTTTGTTCAAAATTAAATATCCAAAAATTACAAAAATCGGAAACAAGTATAATTTTTGGGGTCATTAATGCAGATGCATCTTATACCCAAATTTTAGATACGGTGCTTTTAATCACGAAATGGGTTATCTGGAAAACTAGAAATATTGCAAAATATCAAAAGAAAGGGATAAGTAAATTGGTGATTTTAAATATGATAAAACATGAAATGCAATTTCTGCTCAAATATTTTAAACCGAATACGAAAATCGAAGCCTTTTCTACTATGTGTGACATTTTTTGTATATAAATATATATTTTGCATGGTCAGGTCAGTTCAATGACCTCTTTGATACTGATTGAATAATAATATGTACACTGCTCGCAACTCCCTACATGTAATATCTGTTGTGTATATATTCATGTATATCATCTAATTGTAATAAGACATGTTGTATCAACAGGTTCATATTATAAACAAATATTTACTCACCATATCTTTGATATTAATCCTTATTGGGAATCAAAATCATTAATCCATTTTTTTATGAATGAACTACACATCCCTTTAACAAATCGCACGTGGTAAATGATCACTCGACCAGAAATTTAATGTAATCGAAATTAACATAACAAAAGACTTCATGTACGATAAAATTGAAACTGCTTAATAAATACAGGTAGCCTTTGTGAGAAATAAATGAAGATAAAAAACAAACTTTATTGAAATAATTATATATGGTGAGATGTATAGATATATAGATCGATATTGATTGCAGGTACATGTACATTTGTACAAGGATAGATAATATTTATAAAGGTTGATGTTAATAATTTATAGTGGGAGTTTTTTTCTCATTTGGTTTTCCCCGACAAATGAGACTGTAAAAATTGGGGCCCCCTTAGTTGCTTCCCTGGGCAACTGAGGGTTGATGTAACAGGTGATTGTTAATAAAATATGTTTAATATTAAAAAAAAAAAAAAAAAAAAAAATTATAAGTGTGAAAAAAAGAGATGTTGGGAAAGTTCGTCATTTTCCAAATATAAGACAACAAACAATTGATGCAAACTTTGTTTTTTTCTCTGAATTCCTTTTCAGCCGATATTCATAAAATAAAACAAAATAACGTCGTTATGTTTCATTGAGTCCAATAGCGATTCTATCGATATCATAACATTGCATGTC
>CM034359.1:31186786-31197329 GCA_019925275.1 Mytilus edulis
GCAGTAAGTTGGATTATAGTTTAATTTATGTTGGTGAAATCTGAGATGAGAACAATAAATTTATTAAACCTGTATTTGGATTTATAATGTTTCTAATAAATAAAAAATTCTCCTATATTTTGTATCATTAGATAATACTAGACAAAACGAAATGAACTATAGAAAACTTTAAGTGAAAACTGGTTTCGAATATCGTGGTATTGTCATTATTATGTTTGTATTCACTTAAAAAAAGATACTTATTTCGCGTAAACACTACACTGTATGTACGTACAGTTTAGAACCATTAAACATTTGAAAGGACGTAAACTATATGAATTTCAACTGAAAACATCTTCTTATCGGTTATACTGTTATGTTAGTGAAATGATTCCTGGTCACATTATAAAATTACAGACTTAAAACACATTTACCCACTGAGAGGTCCAGCACATTTTCGCTTCATGGACGAAGATTGACGATCTTTATTTCTAAATTGAAAGTTAGAATCCAATACCATGATTAACATATACATGTACAGGTACTATATCATTGAAAGAATTTTCTTTAGTATCTAGTCATCAAATATAGTATACTATTATATTTTCATCTGTGTGGAAATTTTATAGTAAATTTAGAAATTAATGCGTGCATTTTTGTAAATTTTTTTTCCAAAAATGCAATTTTAATGTTAGAGATATTTAGAAAAATTCCTGTTAATTCATATAAAAAAAATTATAATGCAGGTTTAAATTATTGCGATTATAACCATGTCGAATTTTTGGCAATAATAAAAACATTTCAATAACTTCTGAATTTACAGTACTATGAAGTTTCCACGCAGATGACAATATAAAAGAGACAAACGAAATCATTGCAATACAGAAGGGAATCGAAGTAATTGTAATATGCACGTTACACTGTATATAAGTGGCCTTTTTTCTCGTTTGTCGGGTGTTGTCTTTTTGATATGCCATCAACTTGAGCTAGATCTTTTCACATAAATTTATTCGCTCGAACATACATTTACCTCCCTTGTTGGAGAGCAATATAAACATATATCTATCATTTCGTATTAAAACTAAATCCAACCAATTGCAACTAAATTTTCAATTGCAAACACGTGTTGCAGGGTATTAATGTTGACTCCTACAAGTCTAAATCTTCTGATTGCATACGTGCGAGTTCTTTATTCATATATAATCCGGCTGGCCACGTTATTTATTGTGACCTTAACATTGTCAAAACACTTCTCTGTCATATCAAAATGTCAGAAATATCGTGAACGTATTCATCAATTGGGAACACAACTTACAAATTACTGACGGATTGAATCGGGGATTATGTAAGGCAATGGGTCTTCTAAACTAAAGGATCAATTGAAAGAGTTGGTCCTGCTTTGTTTCATAAATAAAATGAAGATACTAGTATCTTGTCTTCGAGAGAGATAAATTCTACTGTTATAGAAAAATATATCAAACTAAATACTGATTCATTTATTTTCGTGGGTATCATTTTTCGTGGATTGAGGAAAACTTGCATTTTCGTGGATATTAGATTTCTATGCATACAAAATAGAAAACATGTAATTCGTTTAATATTTGAATTCGTGGTTCACCTCTACCTACTAAAACCACGAAAATTGGTATCAAACGAATAATAATGAATCCACAGTATTGTCTGAAACTGACATTATCAAGATGCTTTATTCCTTAATTGGTAACATGTTTGTTACATTTGGAGGAAACATTTTTCAACAAACAATCGCCATTCCATTTGAAACTTATTGTTTCCCTCTTCTTGTGGACTTGTCTCTTTATTCATACGAAGCTGACTATATACAATAACTCCACAGGAAGAGCAAAAAATAAGTCGGTAGTAGAACAGTGCAATACTACTGTTGCCTTTCTGTATCCTAACTGTATTTTTCGCCAGAGATGATATTCTTTCACTAAATATTTCAAAACTTGATGCAAGGTTGTCTAACCCTTTCATAATATTCAAAATTTGCCATCTGGAAAGTCTAGGCCTAAGTCTCAAGATCTTTTAGGTTACAGTGATACCGGGTAGTACTTTTATTAGTGGAATATCAATTTTCGTGGTTTTCGTGGATTGCTTTATCTACGAATTTAAGTGTCCAATAAAATATTAAAGCTGTTTGATGAGACTGTCAACAAAATGAGGGGTTTAGCGCTATAAAACCAGATTTAATCCACCATTTTCTACATTTGAAAATGCCTGTACCAAGTCAGGAATATGACAGTTCTTGTCCATTCGTTTTTTATGTGTTTTGTCATTTGATTTTGCCATGTGATTATGGACTTTCCGATTTGAATTTCCTCTGAGTTCAGTATTTTGGGGATTTTACTTTTCTAGATATATATGGATTGTTGACTTAATCTAGAATAACATTAATGATACCAATTTTCTGTACCAAATGCGCATTTCGACAATATATGTCGCGAAAAACTACATCGAATATAAGCAAACAAACTATTTCTTTTATTTAAAGCTTCAGGAAGGGTTTTACCCTTTTAATCCTTTAAGAAATTTGAAATGTTCGACTTCGTACCATTGAATGTTAACCAAAAATATAGTTTTGATCAATAAGAGTTAGAGTTCAGTTCATTACATGCCAGTAATATTTGAAGGCTCAACATTCTCATACGAAAACAAATCTGGCTTGCGTTTTTTAATTCCAATAGCAATAAATTCAAAATACATTTGTAGGACTTTTTTATGTGACCGTTTTCTTTAAGTGACATCTGTTTGACCTTAATAAAAACCTCTGATGACCTTTTATCGTTCATCTCAGGTTAATTAGTGTCATCAATACGCATTCTAATTTCACGTATGCAACATTTAACAATGTTTACTTTGCATTATCCTTCAATCAAGACAATTTGTAAGCATACATGACGCTAATATCTGATGATCTTTTTCTCGTGACATAAAGTGTCGAAATGCGCATTTGGTGTAGAAATTAGACTATTTACCGGATTTGTAAACAACACGACGGGTACAACATGGGGAGAAGGATTTGCTTACCCCTCCGGAGCACCTGAGATCACCCCCATGTTTTGGTGGGGTTCGTGCTGCTTGGTCTGTAGTGTTCTATGTTCAGTCAGGATTCTACTTCGTCAAAATTATCTCCCAATTACGCCAGTTCATTTTCACAATCGTAGAAATGGAAGTCATTGTAGGGATGACAATTTAGCTCTTGAAAACCGGCAAATTTATCCACATAGCACCAATACGATCCTTATATATCAGTTGTATTTTAAAAGACAAATGTATCTACTAGCTAATGAGCATCAGTTAATGTTCTTGTCTGCATTGGGTCAAATTAAAACTATTGTTCGATCGGTTGTCAGGTGGAATTTTTGAAAATTCATAAACATTTAAAAAAAAAATAATTAAATATTTCGTGGAAGGACAGAATAAAAATGTTCAGTGGGTGAAGACTATGAACCGTAATTATCACACACAAAAAAATATGTTTTTTTCGAAGATATGCATTTTTACCATCCAACTTAAAAGACTGTCGTCAAGTACTTTTAGTAAAAATTAGCTATTCGAACATACATGTACCTACTCTGTTTTTGTGATTCATTTTAGAAGGTATTTCACTTGACCCATACATTTCATCTTTCAGTACTGTGAATTTTTATGTTATAAAGTCAACCTGCAGCCTTGATATATAAAGGTATTAGAACCTGAAGCGAGATTTAGCCATGGCATTGTCAGTTTATTTTCAATCTATGAGTTAGACTGTCCCTCTGGTATCTTTCGTCCTTCTTTTATATCCGAAAGCAATAATTTTATTAATTATTTGATGAATGTTGTCGAACTGATTTCTGGTGAATAAGAGTTAAATCTAATTTGATTTGTCGCCAATTATGTGTTTTATCCTCACAATTTAAGGAGGTTCGCTAATCAGTTTCAAAATAACAAGCTTTTCATAACATTAGTATATACTGATAGGGGATTAATAAAGGAACCCAAAAAGCAAAACAAATATATAGGTCAATGTGCCTCGCAATTGTTATCATCCAATCAAAATTGCATATTATAATATGACATACGTGTAATGTAATTATGATTTCAAAGAAAATCAATCCTTGTACATGTTGTATGCGTTATAATGCATCGATATTGATAAAAAAAATATCAGCATCTCTCATTTTTTTTTTATTCTTACTTTAAATTAATCCATTCAAAATAAAATCTGTATTATAAACAATTTTCGTCTGAAAAGTGCGTATGTCAATGCCAATAGTTTTTGTGGTTTACTATTATCAGTTTTTTATTTATAAAATGAAATAATAGTAGTAAGTAGTGTATGCCGGAACGAGAAGTTATTTCAAAGAAAAACATTGAATCATATTAACCATGCTAAAGTTATATTACTTTAGACGATTTAATTAAACGAGATATATACTTTATCAGTTTTAATAAATGTCAATTTAATTAGAAAAAAAAACTATGTAAATATCATCTAAAGTTCGATTTTCATTATAATAGCAGCATGATTGTTAAGGGAGTAAGTTAGGTCTCATTCAATAGACATATGCATTGCTTGCAATGCTTGCAAAAAGTCATGTCCAGGTATTAACATCGATTATTGTGTAATTCTAAATCTAGTTGTCGATTACGTCTCTAGTGTTAAGATGGTTTAATTGACATATTAATACTGAAATAATGCACTAGCTAATACCTGATTTAATTTTTCCGACCATGGAATTGATCACATTGGTGAAAATGATGTTGATGCAAAAAGGAGTATATTTCACTGTGATTTCGATTGTTATCATAGGGTCATGCTGTAAGTGTTTTTTTTTTGTAGAGTCAAATATTTAGGCTTTTCATATATTATAATTAAAAATTATGTATCGTTTAATTTGAGTGCATTGTTTAATTACTCGAAACAACGTTATTTTACAGATCATTTACTGTTTGCAATCATGGAAATTGAATTTGTATTGATTTACCTATCGTGTTAATGTTTTACAGATGATGTTTTTTTTTTTTTTCATTATTTTCAATATCGAAAGATGTACATAAAATGTACACTACGCAAACACATATATACATATAGCAGTAGACAAATGTGTAACATAGTTTTAATTGTAGGTTCGTAATGATTTCCATATGCAAATAGTATATGCATCTTCAGAACATTGTATATTGACTCGAGATGTCAATAAAACGCGCAATTAGTAAATTTTAAATAAGTGATCTCAATAATAAATATTTAGCAGGTTAAACATATTGCTCAACTCCTACATCAAATTATGTCTCTGGATCTTCACGTATTTGAAATTACTGCAAAATGCCATGTGCGTAGCTTACCAAATTTTAATCGGCGCAAATATATTTTGACAGGAACACGTTTTTTACAGGTATTCTATAAATTTCAGGCAAGTGTGTGTCCTCGTACAGTGTCAGTGATGCAGAAAATATACATACAGCTTTACTGACAAGTTATAACAAACATGTTCTTCCAGAAGAGCCCATAACTGTACAGGCAGAATATAACCTCCTGACCATTAATTCGCTCGTAAGTAAACGCAATTATTAAGTTGTATTGTTACACAACTGTACCAAGTTAAATGGAGCGTCCAATCTTGATTCATGTTTTGGTAACAAATTCACTTTGGCATTAGCTGTTATAACGTTTGTTTATATCTATTGTACAGGTAGTGTATATATATAAAAGGCTAATTCAGTTTTAAAAATTCAAAATCTAGAATTCCATTCACTCCATTTTTCTTCCTTTTTTCTTTTGTCTAGCTTTGTTGCATTTGCTAGGGTTTTTTCAATAAGAAGGGTAAAATATTCTTAAATATTAAGTAATGTTACGTGACCTAAGTTTCGACTCAACAGACGAACCACAATTACTATTCAACGCTACGCTGTACACAAACTTCGAGAATACGCACTACAACCTTTACCAACAACGAAAATACGACCGGGTTGAACGCTAGCCCTCTGAAGTTGAAATGGTTCTATCCACCTTTTGACAAATTTAAAACAAAATAATTCTTATGTATCTGATGGGCTTTTAACACAGTTCTATCCAACTTCTGACAAATTAAAAAGAAAGAAAAAACTGTTGGAACACTCGTCAACGCTTAACAAAATTTAGACGATGTATGTAATATGAAACTGTAAAGCGGTCTTGTCATTTCGGAACCATTCACTACGCGACAGGGGTTAAACTCAATGTTGAGGGCCATACAATGACTTATAGTTGTTAAGTTTTGTGTTATTTGGTCTCTAATCGAGTGTTATCTCATTATCAATCATACCCCGTCTTTTTATTTATATATATATATATATTTTATATACTAAGTATATACATGATTAGACCTTAACGCATGGCATATTAAACAAAAAAGATAAAGATTACATTTTAAGCCCAAATCATCCGAAGTATAAATCATGTAGACTTAAAATGATTACTAATTTCATCAGACCTTTGTTATGAGTTAATGAATTTAATGATCTAAGCACAGATTAGAAATTTTTTACTGTTTTTTGCTGGCGTAATTGAGGATGTTTTTCAGTTTGTTTATGTCAAAAGAATATGTCGATATTTTACCCTTCAAATATCTCAATGTAATTAAAAACTTTGGCTATAATGGATTTACATTCCCAATCGGACAATAGATAATTGAAATAGTTCAATGTTTAAACATTTCACTTTATTGAAATGTCATTATTAAAGGAGAGTAATGAAGATAAATTTATTTAACAAATTTCTTTTGAACGCCTTGATCAATAACAATCGACCAGTTGCATTTTCAGCTTTTTTAACTCTAATTTCAAATTGATATCGATACTTTGATGTTTTAATCGCAAATCAGCACCTAAGGTCAAATTTCTTTTTCGTTAGCTTGTAATTTTCTCTTTTGAAACATCTATTGATGTTTTCAAGTGTTTATACAGTAAAAACAACTCAAATTGTAATTATAAAGTTCTTGTATTTATTATAATGGCATGGAATTCTGGCTATTGCCTGATTTTCTCATGAACAGTTAAATAAGTGTAGATGTTGGATATCATTACAAGTATGAGTTACCGACAAGATTTCCACATAATTGTCACATATTTAACCCTGTTTCCATAGCCAAATTGATAAATAAATCTTCTTTTTTTTAGTTTCACTTTTATTAAACTTATAATGTCTTATATCATTATTATCTACATGATGATTTTCACCAGCCCAGTAGTCAACATTTCGGTGTTGACATGAATATCAATAATTTCATTATTATGTGGTCATTTTTATAAATTTCCTCTTTCCAAAATTTGAATTGTACGAAAAACTAAGGATTTTCTCATCCTAGGCATGGATTACCTGAGCCGTATTTGGCACAACTTTTTGAAATTTTGGATCCTTAATGCTCTTTAACTTTGTACTTGTTTAGCTTTATAAATATTTTGATATGAGCGTCACTGATGAGTCTTATGGAGACGAATCGGGCATCTGGCGTACTACATTATAATCCTGTTTCCTTTGATAACTATTTCTATCAATTTCTTGTTATCGAAATGGTAATCTTTCGAATAACAGAGGTTCCTCCCTAAATATAAATCCCTACTTGTCGGGTGCAATGCTCTTTGATTTTGTATAAGATGTGGCCTTCCAATTGTTTCTATTCGATCCCAACTTATTAGTCAAATGTAGACAAAACGTTCGTTTAGTATGCTCACTTGATAGTTTAGTATCTCTGATGGTTGTTTTTTTCATAATAAACAAAAAGTATAATCACAAAAATACTGAAATCCAAGGAAAACTCAAACCGGAAATTTCCTAGTCAAATGACACAATCAAAAGTTCTAACACATCGAACGAATGAATAACAACTCTCATATTTCTGATTTCTTATGTAGAAATGGTGGAATAAACCTAGTGCTATAGCGAGCTCTATCTCTCACTTGAATTACAGTCGTGACAAGTACCGACTACAAGTATTCGTTATAATACAACTTTATTGCATATCAAAACCCGCTAAATTATTCATGTACAAAGTGTATCATACATTTTTTTTGAAAAGGAGGCAATACAATGCAAAATTATTATAAGAAAAGATGTTTAAATAGTTTCATTAAACATTCGGATTTCTTACTTTATTTGTATTCTTTTAGGAAATGAAAACTCAAACATTGACAACGTCTGGGTGGTTTACTGTGGTGAGTATTATGCACATCATTAAAATATCTGTCTCTGGCAAGAAGGTGAAAAACAAAGCTGTGAGATAAGCTTTATCTTTAAGTAAAACACTCTAAATCAACAAAAAAAGTAATCAGTCTCCTGGTGTTTCATATCAACAACATAATTATTGAATTTGTAGGTAGAATTTTTCAGCATTTCTATGTGACCAACTGTACACCTGTCCTGATCGACCTTGTCATATTTTCAGATGAATTAGATTGTCTTTCAAACATCTGTGTACAACCATAATGTATAAACAGCTAGATTATTTAATATTTTTTTTTTCAAAATACGTCTCGTTCTTGTTTTTTTTAAATAATTAGGATTACAACGGAAATATAAGCATTTGTCATACTTTGGGAGGTTTAGTCAGCAATAAAATGTACAAAACCAAGTTTAACCAACTATTTTCTTTTTGAAATGCCTGTACCAAATCAGGAAGATGATAGTTGTTTTCCAACTGTTCTGCCTGTTGATGTCGTTTGAATTTGTCAGCTTTTAATAAAACTTTCTATCTTTCAATTAACCCTGGAGTTCGGTAAACTTATATACGTACAAATGTACATGCATATTTTATGTTCTTGAACTTAGGATTAACACAAGTCGATTCACTTTTAAGATTTGTAAAAAGCTTCGTCATGTTCATAGTAATTTACAAGTATACATTTGAATGTATAGATATTGATTTGTATGAAGGTAGAGGAAAATAATGGTCAAATTGACTTATACTATTTTTGATTAGAATACAAAAAATAGCCAAAAAAAAATAGAAAGGAAGAGATATCCTTTCTTATATGACGTTTATATAATATCCCCTGGTGATACAAACGTTGATCTGAAGACAAAACATTTCACAAATAATCACCAAATTAAAAAAGGATTAAATAAACTCATCATAGCTACCAGGATTGGACTTTTATATATACGCCAGACGCGCGTTTCGTCTACAAAAGACTCATCAGTGACGCTCGAATCAAAAAATGTTAAAAGGCTAAATACAGTACCAAGTTGAAGAGCAGCGAGTACCAACAATTCAAAAAAGTGTTGCTAAATACGTCTAAACATATAACAAATACACATCATATTAATAAGAGATCACTACCTGAGTATATACATCTGATTTCAGGTTTGGAATGATAGCAGACTGTCATGGACAAAATCCTCATATGGAAACATAGAACATATTTACGCATCGCAAAAAATGTTATGGCATCCCGAATTGATTGTGGAAAATTCGTAATTATGTTTACCTTATATCTTTATAGGTTTATGTTATATTTAGAAAAAAAACATGGAATAATTTCTGTCTTATAACTGGGTTATCTTGCTCTGTATTGGTTACCTGTTTTCGGATGTTTATTCTCTCGTAAGTTAAACCTGTACTTGCGATTCAAATGTTTATACCCCCTTAGTGTGATTGTGGAATAGAAATATGATCCCTCTTAGTCTTATTCCGACTGCGGCAGTAAAACCTTTAGTAAAGTATGGCGTCCGTTTGACAGCAGACGACCACTTCCGATCAGAATGAGATATTAAAGCCAATGCCACGCTTTCTACTGGTAAGAGCCCTTCTAACAACTCTTTTAGGGTTCCGAATGTTATCTGCTGCTAGCTAATAACTGTCCCTACCCTGCATTGTATCCTCATTTTTCAGTAACAGTCTTAAGCTAACTTTAATGTTATTGTTAATTTCCGCTAGCCTGAACTTGCATGGAATATTTGCCATGGTAGGTTAAGCAACCGAATATCATTCAGAATGTTTTATACTTTCATCGCTAAATGTGATGAGAAATTTCACTGGTAAACGCGTAGTCTTTAATAGAATCATTCAGAATTTTGTGATATTTATTTAAAGAGCAGCCAATTAGCGATAGTGTTGTAAGGGGCACACATTTGCTATACTGTTAACATTTTGCATGAAATTTAGGATCATCGATATACTATATATACAAAGCTAGGTTTAGCTATACTTTTTTTTATTTGTATGTTTGGTACACAAGGTCATAGTGAATTATCGAATACTCAAGGGACTTGTTGAAATTATATACTAGTATATATTGACTTTTTGTAGAGACAATACAATATTTTTTCCCAAGTCACTTCCCTTATTCAACATCCCCATTTTCTGCATGTGTTATCTTTAAACGTTTTCGTTATTTCTTTTGTCGATTTTTACATATCTAATAACTTACATATCAATTTCTTTTGAAAAATACACACAATCGTATATATATCTTTTCTAAACTTCTTCAGAGTAATTGGTTTAACAAATCTTGGTCAAGACGACATTCAGTTAAGAATACAGTACGACGGAGAAGTACGATGGGAACCACCTGCGATTTT
>CM034359.1:31197429-31360622 GCA_019925275.1 Mytilus edulis
ACATATGTAATGGTTCATACTAAAGTACATGCATACATATGAAATGATATATGAATAATTTATTTAATGGAACTAGGGGGTGATGTGTGGTGTGATTGAGTATGATGCTTGTTGAATAATGAACTGGTGTATGTTTCAAGTGGTTAATTTACACCATTCGTGGATAATATTGACGTGAGATTTCAAATAAACAAAAATAAAGGCCTTATGAAAATAAGCAATACTTGCTTGCCTTTTGAATGAGAACAATATTATCTTCATTAGATTATATATATAGGAAGGTGCGGTATGAGTGCAAATGCATATTGTAAATATTTTTACCTCATTTTGATATGTTTTGTTTTATTTTTCAGTTATATTCCTAACCGTTACGCTTGGGCTAGCTTCGTTTGTTATCATATTGACCGTACTAATTATAAGACTTTACCATAAACCTGATAGTGATTCCATGCCTCAGTGGGTTCATAGATGTGCAAAAAAATGTAGAGGATTGAGATGCAAAACAGCTACAGTGGAATTATCTGACGACAAGGTATCTAGAAAGGTCAATACTAAACAAGGCGGCAAGTCTGCATGGAACAATAACGACACGATTCGGCCTTTTGAAGAGGATAAAAATACCAACAAAGACCTTGCTGAATTTTTTGACAAGTTCTGTTTTTTCGTGTTTACGGTAGTCTATTTGATAGTTGTTTTAGGATTTACCATGACACTTGGTACGTCTTGATAATTTAAACTACAATTTGCATTCAGAATTAAGGTTTATGTTTGGAGTTTTGGTGCACTGTTGGGTTGCTTCATCACAGGCATGTACCAAACAATTCTTTTTACGTACGTTTTAGTTCGATAACTTTGCATTTGGTACTTTCTAAAATGATAGTATGCTCAATTTGAACTTTTCATTAGTGTTAAAATATGTATTTCCTATTTGACATTCGTTTAGGACAATGTATCGCTGTACTCCTGACATTGCCCATGATGACGAAAAAAGGGTTCGTAATAATCATTGTTTAAAAACTGAGAATCACTGTGAAAGTGCATTAGACTCAATTCTAGATTTTTAAAATCATGCAAGACCAAAAACAAGGTGGTTATATGACCTCCTTGGTCGAAAACTAACTGGGAATTATAACTATTGTAAAAATTTCATCACGTGATTAACATACAGGCGTGAAAATAATGATCATTAAAATAGTTTATCATTGATATGACTAAATGAAATATTCAAGACAAGTTGAACACTTGAGGGTTTACATTCATTCAAAAGAGAGGGTATATAACAAAACAGCAATTCAATTCATGAAAAGAAAAAGATGGTTTGAGTAACAAACATATGTGTAGTAAAGTTCTAACTCATACATCAAGGAAATACATTAAAGAAAATGCATATTATCAAAACAAATCATATCCATTCTGTGCTTAAACATATAGCTTTTTTTCAAATCCAATGCATTTTAAAATAGTAACATACAATTTAGAATGGACACGGGGAATGCATCAAAGAAACGACAACGCGATTATAAACAGTCGATAGCCACCAATCGGTCTGCAACACAGCAAGAAAATTGCGTACCCAGAAGTACTTGTACGCAAACAACTTGTAGTTTGGTCTTATTGATAAGTTAAAAGGCTTTAAAACTTGAATAATATTTAATAAAACTTCATGGAGTTTTACAAAATTTGGACATTGTTATAAAATAGAACGCTACAGATTTTTCTTGTGAATTATTCTATTTTTGTTTAATGTATTATATGGATTAAGTCCATTTTGACAGTCAACATCACGCGTTAACACTGACAGCAGCAGCCGTAGGTAGAGCTGAAATAGAGAATGAAAATGGGGAATGTATCAGAGAGACAATCCGATCAAAGACCAGAAAACATCCGCAGACCACCAATTCAAGACAGCGAGAAAATCCCACAACCGGATGCATGGTTCAGCTGACCCCTAACAAAAATTTGTACTAGTTCAGTGATAATGGACGTCATACAAAACTAAAAATATTACTAAAATATATTAATGAACTAAAATTGAAATTCATACAAGACTAAAAAAGGTCAGAGGCTCCTTACTTTGGACGTGCGCAAAAAAGCGGTGGGGTTGAACGTGTTTGTGGCATCTCACTCCCTCTATACTTCTAGCCAATGATGAAAAAAAACACACAGTAATACGCACAGTAAAACCGAATAGGTTACAAAAGAATTAAACTAAACAAAAATGACAATGATTCATAATTTTACAAAGGACTACTAGCAGTTACTGACATGTCAGCTTCAGACCTCAATTAAACTGATTGAAAGATTAAGTCTTCATCAAATGATTTTTTCGGCGGAAACCATTATGAATATTTAAAAAGAAATAAATCTTATTTTAATGTTTTAGGGAAATCAAGCTGAATTAAAAAGCACCTTTAAAAAAATACGATTTTGATTTAATGAGCAGTTTCTTGAACTTCACCAAAAAAATGAGAAAAGAAAAATAATGTGGACATTGCATGGAATCCCACTTTTAAATTTGTCAATGTTGTATAAAGAACGATCTAAATATTTTTGATTTAAAATTTAATATTTTCATAGATACAAAAACAATAAGGTCAGTATTCCTACGACAATTTAAACCTCAAAATACACATTTTACTAATGTTATCATATAAGCTTTTACCAAATAGTGTACTGCTACGAATTTGTGTTTGTGTTTTTGTTTATTAAAACTGTGGTCAATGGTCTGATTAACATGATAACAAATATACAGATATCAGAAAACTGTTGTATTCAAAGTCATCAAACGTTCTAATCTCAGCAGGGATGTTAATAGGAGGTTAACTGTAATATACTAATTGAATTAATTGAATGTAATCTTCGATTTGTTCTATTAATGATAAGGCTCAAGCTAGCATGCTATCAGATATACGGTTTATACCTTTCAATCATCCCACATTTATATAAACATATGTATACAGTAAGACATGAGGGATATTAAATTACATGTACATGAACACTTATTAAAAGGATGTTCACATTTTGCATTGAAAAAAAAAACGCGTTTAAGTACTTAATATATTATACACTCTTGGCTTATATATTTTTGACTTCTGACGTTCCTGTTGTTTTTCATTTTCAAAAAACGATTTCGGTTGAAAAAGTACAGATTGTTAAATGAATAATACGAATATTTGAAAATCACAGTCTGCGTTCTGATTTTTCGAGAGTTTCACTATTCTGAAAACAACTTATTGTATTTTTTTTTTCTCGTATGATTAATTAAACATGCATTGTCAAAGGACCATCCCTCTATTGAAAATGTCAGCGACTGATTAATTTGCGTTTAAAGACACAATTCATATCCGCTGTTCCTGTTTCTTTTAAATGCTATTGTAGCTTTCCTTTTCAAGAAGATTAATGAAATGTGGGGTCAATAATCTTTAAATGACTTGAAAAGAACATAATATAAAAAAACAAAGAAAAGGATTATCAAACAAATAAAGGAAATGATAAACTACGATCAAAGGATGACCTCTTAAAAGATAAATCTAGAGTACATTTTTTTTTCTTCCGAAAGAACATGTCGAGTACGATTATCATCTTGATCCAGTTTCATACTTGATCGATAGTACAAGTCACAGTCAATAGAATGAAAAGAACGTCAATAGTTATAATCAAGAAGATGTGGGATGAGTGCCAATGCGACAACTCTCCATTCAAGTCACAATTTGTGAACCATAATAAGTCTAATTATGGTCTACAATACGGAGCCTTGGCTCACACCTAACAGTACGCTTTAAAGGGCCCCAAAATTAACTAGTGTAAAACAATTCAAAACGGAAAATCAACGATCTAATCTATATAAAAAAACAAGAAACGAGAAATACTTATAAACCACATCAACAAACGACAACCACTGAAAATCAATTACCTGACTTAAGACAAGTGCAAACAAATGCAACGAGTTTAAACGTTTTAATTATGGACCAACCTTCACCCTTACCTAAAACAACAGTGTAACATCACAACATAGATCAAAAACAAACTGACAACACCATGACTAAAAAAGAAAAAGACAAACAGAAAAACAATAGTACACAAGACACAACAATAAAAACTAAAGACACTGACGATATTTCATGTATCAAATAACAAAATACACAAAAAAAAAAAAAAACACAAAAAAAAAATAAAAAAAAATTGTCAACACCTCCGTGGTTAGCGTCAGTAAGCATGCCCAGTAAGCCAGGACCCATCTTGATTGAAGATTGTATCCTAACATAAAGCACTTAAGCAATGTAAGGTCGAGATTTTAATTAAAGCAGATGGATTTGCCATAATAGTGAACAGTAAGCAAAAAATGCAGAAAACATGGTTAATGAATACATATACATGTAGGCACTTCTAGAAAAAATAGAGAATAGAGAAAAATCGGGTACTGAAAGACAGAATAGAGAATAATGTGAAAAATAAATACACAATAGCGAAAAATGGTCTAAAAACAAAGAATAAAGAAAAAAAGAACCTTTCATACAAAAAATGAAGGAATGACCATCTGATGCTAGAACCAGGCCGATATGAGATCAATATACTTTACAACTTATTGAAATACTTGATTTTTTTTTAAATTAACGAATTTCAATATAATTTTGCTTTGGTTGCACTTTGCTCAATTTTATTCCAAAACGTCATGAACGTAGGGTTGTACTTTTTTCTGATGACATTCTGCTTTATGCTACAAACACACATACAAATACAATATTTGAATCAATTCACATCAAAAATTCAACAATAGTTTTGACAAAGTATGCAGCAAATAAATGATTTGTTTAATAACATTTGAATGTACTAGAAATATATAATAGGGAATAGTCCTAAATATTGAACCTACGCATTACATGTATTGGAGACCAATATATTAATGGCCTTCGGCTGTTTTCCGCTCTTTTGTCGGGTTGTTGTCTCTTTGCCACATTCGCCATTGCCATTCTCAATTTTATGGATTCTCCGGAATGTTCCGTGTTGAAATGAAACTACACTAACATAACTGCATGTACATGTAAGTGTTATAAAATCTACGTAATAGAAGTATGTGTTTCTGTCTGGTTGTATATATTATCATAGAGCTTTTGCACTTTTTAATATATAGGAATCTGGCTCTGGCAGTATAGCATATCGTATTGAACAATTATTTTAAAGAAGTATATATGGTCGCGAGCTGTGTATTATATGTTTCCTATGATTTTAATATGATGTAATCTTCCACAAAGGTACACAAGCAGGCGATTATCCACTTAAGATGAATTTTCTGTTTGTAAATTATAAGCCTTGCCTCGGGGCTCTACGAAATAAGATTCAATTTACGACCTTAATATATACTAGTATTAGGTACAGATTTGATAACAGTGTCGATCAACGAAAATAATATTGCTTATTTTTACAATCTTAAATAGCCCTACCCCCGGGCTCTGTGAAATAAGATTCAATTTTCGACAGTACACATTATACAGGTACAGATTTGCTAACAGCATCGATTACCGAAAGCATACATGTAATTGCTTATCTTAAATATCTTTAATGACCAGTCCACATCGGATTTTCGCTAACTAATTTAATCGCATAATCACCATTGCTTAATCAACATTCCGTCTATCACAGCATCGCCATTTTAATCAGTTCCTGTTTGCAGTTAAGATCGGTAAGTTTTTAGAAAAAGGGATAACAAGTATAATATACGAATGTATGCATCATCATCAGTAAATTGTTTATTATTTAGTGTAAGTAATTGTTTATGGTGTATTGTAATATTGTTTGTTGTTAATTATTCTCTTACAAAATTAATAGAAGTTTATTACATGTACAATGTACAACATTCACATTAACTTAGCATTTTCCATTTTTATAATCAAAACATCTCGATATAACGTTACAATAGTAACCTCTGGACTACATTTCAACTAATAAATAAATGACATAAAAATACATACAATTTCTAAAATATAATTGACAGTGCCGAAAAATAAAATATAGGTATACAATAAATTCGATAAATGTATTTTGGCATTGCACGAGGTAATGTTTTTCGTTGACACAAAACTGCATTTACGACTGATTTTTGCAAACTTCGGGTATATATCTAAAATGTATCAGAATGGCATTCTAATTTATATTGACAGCTTTTGCTCATTTCTGAAGGCCGTACGGTGATCAAAACTTGTTAATTAAGGTCTACGTCATTTTGGTCACTAGTAAAGACTTGTCTCATTGCCGCAATTAATCAACATCTTATTTGTATAAACGTAAACTATAATACTATTTCATCACTTTATGAATTAAAGGTTTTACCGGACTTGAACTAAAATGTTACGCCTCTTTTTTTAAAATTTAATATTCTGGCTTCAATTTCCATTGTATTTTATATTTTTCATTTAACATTTAAATATTTGCTGTCTTTATATATAGTAGATAACAATATGTATTGAAGTCTGTAAAAAAAGTCGACATCATAGGATTTTTTTAATTTGTTTCTCTTCTTTTTTGGGGGGGAGTGGGGGAGGGCTCCAAGATTTAAACTGGGCAGCGTGTAGTAGAAATTGTTAAATGTGTAGTATGTCTCAATCATATATAATGCTTTTAAAGTGGGAAATATACATACGCGTAGAATGTAGTTTTTAATAAAAAAAAAATCTAATCGTGTTGTGATTATCTTAAGTTTAACAATAGATATAGTTGGATATATATTTCTAATAAAACTTGGCTGTCAAAATTTCATTTCATAGTATACAAAAGTATAAAAAATGTGTCAATCATTATCATAAATCTAAAATTTAATTCAACATATTACAGCCTAAGGAAATATTTTACTGACTCAGATTTGTAAATGCTGTTTGTTTTGACACATTTTTTTTTAAATTGCGTTGCATATGCTTTTTCTTCAATTGTTTTCCAATGCATTTATAACTTTGAATACTAAATTGTACAGATAACATATCAGTTTTCATAATTATATAAATTATAATTCTAAAAAGACCACCAGTATGATGTCAGAAGCAACTTGTTTAATGGCTGTAATTGATTTATCTTTGATAAAAGAAGAGAATATACCAAAGATACTCGAAAATCTTAAACTAGTTACATGCACGGGTGCGACCTTTTGGGATGTCGTATTTATACATGTGTACAATTTGGAGTTTAGTATGGCGTTCATTATCACTGAACTAGTATATATATTGTTTAGGGGCCAGCTGAAGGACGCCTCCGGGTACGGGAATTTTTCGCTGCATTGAAGACCTGTTGGTGACCTCCTGCTGTTGTCTGTTCTTCTATGGTCGGGTTGTTGTCTCTTTGACACATTCCCCATTTCCATTCTCAATTTTATGTAGCATGTACAGTACCTGGGGATCTGGGTAAAAGGAGGACAAAAATTGGAAAGTGGGTAAAAATTACTTAAAAAGCGGGATTTTAGAAATGAGTACCGATGTGTCACCCCTAAAAATAACCCCGGACGGCATCGATCATCAATCAGCAATCCTCGGGTAAATCCGCTAAGGTACGGAATCGACCGAGTTGTGACGAATGCATCGATCATATCCGAAAATATAAAAACGGTGAAAAGACAAACATCAGTAAACATGAAAATGACGGTTTTTAAGCATTTTGAAATTTCAACATCTGTCTTATCCGATATGGAATGCAATCCCTAGGGCGCATTAAAATGAGTCCACATTTATTATGCAATAATATTTGTTATGTATTAAAGGATTTTAATCATGACTGAACATTTCGGAAGCGTATTAGCGCCACACATTTTTTTTTTATTTTTCTTCCTATGTTTGCGTTGCAACGCAAACCTTTGCGTTATAACGCAAACATTTGTTTTATCTTATTTCTTATTTAAGATTCAAAGGAAACAGTAGTTATTAATTGAGGAGGCTGTATATATTAAAATTTATCACCTTTTTAGTCATTGCAAATTAAAATGCTTGAATAATTAGATCATATCATTGACTAATAATGCGCAGAATAATATAAGAAGATGTGGTACATGTATGAGTGCCAATAAGAAAACTCTCCATCTAAGTCACTATTCGTAAAAGTAAACCATCATAGGCCAAAGTACGGTCTTCAACACGGAGCATTGGCTCACACTGAACAACAAACTATAAAGGCCCCCAAAAACGATGTTCATGTTACTACTAGTACATTTATATATATTACAAAGAAAATTGAGTAAATTGAGGTTATACCGAAGAAAAAAAATCAACCCTGATAACATAGCTATAACCGAATATAAATATACTTCCAAAGTAAGACCTCGTTTGAGAACTGTGTAAGTAGGTTAGATTCAAACAAGCTACCCTTTGGCAATAAATGTATAGAATGAAGATTTTTTATTAATAAAATTATGTTCTCTCTATTCAAATTGCTACCCAAGCATCTTAAAAATACTTCATTATATTGAAATGAAAATTCAATGACTTTCTATCAAATCTTGATCATATTCTGAGATTTAAAAAAAATGTTTCCTTTAGTTATTAATAATTCATTTTAAAGCAGAAAGATCATTTTGTTTATTTGACTCGGAGGTTTCACAATTGTATGACATTATTTTTGATCTTTCAATTTAAATATGACTATATACTAAACTATATCTATTTTCTTGTTAAATTATATACTTTTCTGATGCACAAATCAGTCTTAATTTATGTATAATTGCACTTCAATTATTCCATTATTCCTATGCATATTTATTATAATGATTTGGCCTTGTATGTATGTTTCTTTTTTTATCTACTAGTAAATCATATTCGAAATGAATGACAGACGGACATATATACAAAACTTAATGAATAATTGAAATCAAGATATTTGCGTTATAACGCAAACATTTGCGATATAACGCAAACCTTTGCGTTATAACGCAAACCTTTGCGTTACAACGCAAACCTTCGCGTTATAACGCAAACGCAAACCTTTGCGATATAACGCAAACCTTTGCGTTACAACGCAAACCTTTGCGTTATAACGCAAATATCTTGATTTCAATTATTCATGACATTATTCCTATGCATATTTATTATAATGATTTGGCCTTGTATGTATGTTTCTTTTTTTATCTACTAGTAAATCATATTCGAAATGAATGACAGACGGACATATATACAAAACTTAATGAATAATTGAAATCAAGATATTTGCGTTATAACGCAAACATTTGCGATATAACGCAAACCTTTGCGTTAAACGCAAACCTTTGCGTTACAACGCAAACCTTCGCGTTATAACGCAAACGCAAACCTTTGCGATATAACGCAAACCTTTGCGTTACAACGCAAACCTTTGCGTTATAACGCAAATATCTTGATTTCAATTATTCATGACATTATTCCTATGCATATTTATTATAATGATTTGGCCTTGTATGTATGTTTCTTTTTTTATCTACTAGTAAATCATATTCGAAATGAATGACAGACGGACATATATACGAAAACTTAATGAATAATTGAAATCAAGATATTTGCGTTATAACGCAAATGTTTGCGTTATAACGCAAAGGTTTGCGTTGCGTTATAACGCAAAGGTTTGCTTTGCGTTATAACGCAAAGGTTTTCCCTGATGTGTAACTCCTATAAAATAACTACTAGACTAATTATACTAAGTTTTATAGTTCAATGTATTTTATATTAAAATTTGAAACGGCAGGAACTCAGAGGTCGTTTACAGAAGTTTTAGAAAAATATTTCGTCGATCATTTTACCTTTTATAACTGCTACCTTGGTCAGAAACAAATAAAACAAAAAAACAATACATGCTAAAGTTTCGAAGAAAGAAATCTCGATTTCAATTTAACTTATCTAAATAAGAAATTGACATATATATATTATATGTATGCATAGACATATTCACTGTAGAACTTTATTTCGCCGTTTTCGGTTTTTCTTCGGTTTTGTTGGTCTTTCTTCACGTTATGAGCTTTGATAGGATTTTTTTCATTCGCCTTTTTTACAAGGGATTGAAATACAAGCCGTTGCACGTGAAGCTTCATGTGAACAATATATGGAATCGACTGTTCTCTTTCTGTTTCCAGATTTAAGTGTAGCCATTTCACAAAATAGTCTCTAAGTATAGGTAAAATTTCATTTCCATTCATGCACATACGTGCTGCATACTAAAGAAAATAACGCAAAGAAGTATTATAAGTTCTTCTAGCTAAATTGGCCAAGTAAGCTATTCTCATCAATTGGCGTCCGTCGTCCGTCGTCCGTTTACTTTTACAAAATTCTTCTCCTCTGAAACTGCTTGGCAAAATTTAACCAAACTTGACCAACATAATTATTTGGGTATCTAGTTTTTTTAAATGTGCCCGATGACCCCAAACTATAATAGATACAGAGAAACATTAAATTGCAAAAATGATTAGCTAGACAAGTTCTACAAATAAGTTGTCTAGATTATCAGCTGACTCCTTATTAGAGTTATTACCCTTTAATGAAAATGTTTACCATTTTTTTGCGTTTTTACCTTATATAGTTAAAATTATAATAGATAGATAGAAACTTAAGCAAAAATGATTAGCAAGACAATATCTACAATTAAGACAGTATAGAAGAAATTGTCCGACGTCTCAGTGGAATTATTGCCCTTTAATAAATGACGCTTTTTTTCTTCTTTTAGGGATCCTGTATCCGGTTTCGTCCGGTCTGTGGTCATAATTTTGTTTCATGTTTTTCTACGCTTGTATCAATCTGATGAGTTAAGCCAATGTCAACTATTTTTTTTAGTCTGTTCATTTGTTGTACTGTTACATCGCTGTCCAAGGTTTAGGGGGGATTGAACGCTCGCTAACATGTTTAACCCTTCCACATTCTGGACAGACAGGAAGGACCTGTACTGCAGTGTTTGTCGTTTGCTGCTGCATATTTTTTTGTACTTTGTTCATTAGTGCCCCGCCTAGTGTCGGATCGTCCTATAGTGGTCAGTCTGTCTTTCTATCCTTCAGTCCGTCCGTAATGAATTGTGTCCACTCTATATCTAGAGAATCGTTATAATTTCATACAGTAATTCATACTTGAAACACCACAGGTTGTGTAATAATGTTTGTTCAACTACCTAGGCCAATGTTCGATGTCAAAACTTTGGTTTTAGTTGACAACATAATGTCCTATGGTAAAGATCGTGTCCGCTCTATATCTTGAGAACTGTTTTACATACACATTTATTTACCACACGTTATTTACAGCGGGACCCATATAAATGGCTCCCATCTCATTGATGTCTAACTATTTTACATCAACAAGGCCGTTAGTTATCTTCTTCGAATAATTTTCATTTGTTATTTCGGGGCCTTATATAGCTTACTAAGGGTTTTGCTCATTGTTGCAGGCCGGATGCATGATGACCTGTAGTTTTTTTGAATTTCTATGTCATTGGGTCTCTTGTGGAGAGTTGACCAAATGATATCAGAAAACTGCATTTATGACAGATTTTGCTAAACTTTTAGTATTTTTCTAAAATGTTTCAGAAGGGGGTCCTATATATATTGACACTTTTTGCTCATTTCTGAAGGCCGTACTACGGTGACCTAACATAGTTAACTTCTTCGTTATTTTGTCTCTGGTGGGGAATTGTCTCATTGGCATTATTCCACATCTTATTTTTACATACATGTAGGTATAATATTTACCTTCATCACTCTATGAATTAAAACTGTTACCCGACTAGTTTTAGGGCTTAAGCTTTAAACTAGTCAGCGTTAGTAGAACTTGTAAAAAATCTACATATTAATCACATATAAAGCAATGTAGTTTAAGATCAAAATAATTTCAATCGTGTTGTGATTATCTTGAGTTTAACAATAGATTTACATGTGTAGTTGGATAATATATATTTTTAATAAAACTTCAAATTTCAATTCATAGTATACAAATGAAATATTTCCCAATCATTATCATCATTAATCTAAAATTCAATTCAACATATAACAACCTAATGAAATATTTGACAGGCTTAGATTTGTCAATGCTGTTTGTTTGGACACATTTTTTTTTAATTGCGTTGTACTGTACATGTATGCTTTTTCTTCAATTGTTTTCAAATGCATTTATAATTTTGAATACTACAGATAGTATATCAGTCTTTATAACTATCGAAAATAAAATAAAACATTATGACGTTTACATCAACTTGTTTTCAATGGCTGTAATATTGTCCGCTGGACTTAATTATAACCAAATTAAATATAGTTGATTTATCGTTGATAAAAAAAGGGAGATATCAAAGAGGCAATTAAAAACACTTAAATAAGTTAGGGGTGCGACGTTTTGGGGATGTCGTATTTATATACATGTAGCATGTATAGTGTACAAAGTCCCTAGGGATCTGTGAAAAAGGGAAATTGGGTAAAAATAACTAAAATACGGCATTTTAGAAATGAACAACGATGTCCCCCCTCCCCCCTAAAATAAAACAGACGACATAGATGATGATTGTTCTAGAATATAAAAAAACGGTGAAAAGACAAAGATCAGTAAACATGAAAAATACGATTTTCAGCATTTTGAAATTTCAACATCTGTATTATCCGATATGGAATGCAATCCCTAGGGCGCATTAAAATGAGTCCACATTTATTATGCAATAATATTTATAATTTATAAAAGGATTTTAATCATGACTGAACATTTCAACATTAGATAAGATCATTTCATTAATAGTTACCACACTTTAATTTAATACTCCTTGGTATATCAATAATGAGGAGCTTAATACTGTAATACCACTTACAATGTAGTTCTTCGTCAAGTACATGTATATTATATATATATATATCTGGATGAAAATATTTTAAATATTGAATGTTGTTAAATTGTTGTGATTTCTATTTATTAATTGAGTAACAAAAGGGTTTACTGACCGCAATTTAAAACTGTTATGATTTAAACTTCTTCATTAATTAAAGTCGTCTAATATGTTTATATTAGATGAAGAAATGTAATCCGTTTTGATAATGTGTATTTTGACATAACTGAACTCGTTTTATATATATTGGATAGGACAATCCGTGTTTTTGGATTTTTTAAAGAAAACAAGTTTAAATTTGTCCAACCCCATTTTTATAATAAACAAGTTTCTATGCAAGAAAGTAAACAACTACTTTTGTTTACCTTTTTATAAAACTTTTTAAAATCGCCTGTTTCAAATTTTATTTGATTGAAAAGAACTATATCGAAATAATCGTTATTTGAATATTTTTCCTGTGGACATTAAACAACAAATCAATCAAGCAACAAATAATCCAATCATTTACAAAAAAATGTACATGTTGCCCACGACGAGTGCCACATGTGGAGCAGGATCTGCTTACCCATTACCCTTCCACCTGAGATCACCCCAAGTTTTTGGTGGGGTTCGTGTTGCTCAGTCTTTAGTTTTCTATGCTGTTTCTGTGTACTATAATTATTTGTTTGTCTTTTTTATTTTTAGCCATGGCATTGTCAGTTTATTTTCGATTTATGAGTTTGACTCGCCTTCTGGTATCTTACGCCCCTCTTTTCTTGAATGTTACTGTTGCAATTGTATTTCGAATCGAAACTTTTATAATATAATTTAATTATCTAATAAAAAAGTGTGTTTAAAAAACAATGTTTAAAACAAAACGTCCAGTCACAAATATATATATACACTATAGAACTTGGGTTTAAAGTTTAGAAAGTAAAACTTTTTTTACTTTTTTACGGACCAATGATATTGTTAGGAAAATCTCTTAATAATGATCACGATCAGAGACAGATAGAGACATTTTCACAGTATAGATATTTAAAATACTTAAACCGATGATTAAAAAATTGTGGATCATTGAGTTCGCTTTTCCCTTGTGTAAATGTTTATGAAAACATTTAAATTAAGTAGATTCGTAAGAACTGGAAGACTTCACGTTCATTTGGTGTTATTGAAGTTTCCATTTTATGATTCAATTGAGGATAGAGGATTTAGTACACCCTATATAACAACATTGCTTTATGTCGAACATTGCTTTATGTCGATTTATGATAGAATAAAACGATCACAAAGTCAAATGAGTAAAGTGGATGTTTGCCGTTGATGTTTTTTTTTTCTAATTAAACCGTAATTATTTTTGTAATTGAATCGTCAGTGTTTTTTTAAATTATATTTTTAATAACATCGACTTTTATTTTGTCCGCGTTTTTACAACTGCACAATAACTTCATCTAAAGGGAGATACAGTTGTACTGGCGGTAGTTGTTTTCTATTCAAAATAATTACCAACTAATGTATATAGATATAATATTATAGATTGCAGATTACTGACACAGTGCTAGCTGCTTAACCCTTTAACCGGAAGATGACATCTTACGCATTGTTGTGGACAAAAAAGGGAATTTTGTTTTTCTTATTTTTCATAGGTAAGAAATAATTTATTTCTCTTGAGTTCGTTTTAATTTCAATACAAAATACATTGTTAATTACTATAATTATTTTCTTTGTATAGGTAGTTAACCGAACGTTCAATACATTTATAACGAACGCTACAGTGTAGATTTTATATTGACTTATGGCTGTAAGTGTAGATTTTATATTGACTTATGGCTGTATTGTCTAAAGTTGCACACTAAGAGAGGTGGTGCTGCAATACAACTGAAATAAGTTTAAATTCGTTGATTGTTGAAAAGATTCCCTACCTCGAATTTGTAGATCTATCATTGTTTGGCTGAACGATAAACGAAATTTATATGTATACAAAATTGTGTGCATTTTAGTTCATGTAGTAGTTTTGGAGTTTAGTATGACGTCCATTTTCACTGAATTGATACGCATTTTTTTGGGGGGCCAGATGAGGCCCGCAACCGAGTGTGGGATGTTCTTCCTGCGTTTAAGACCCATTGGTGGCCTTATGCTGTTTTCTTCTCTTTTGTCGGGTTGATATCTTTGGCGTATTCCCCATCTCGATTCTCAATTTTCTGTATATAAAAATATTCAAAGCAAAGCATCATGCTCATCTATTCAAAATACTAGTAGTCATATGCATGTAAGTTGGTGACTTGGCACCCTAACCGATGACTCAACAACTATGAAAACACCTTAGAGAATTCAGGAGTGTTTTTCTTGGTGTCAAATGTCATCATGTCTCAGGAATCAATATGTGTATTTGTAGTTATTGAACCTTTGATATAATATTTAGTGAAAACGTGATATGTTCCTCTTATTTATAACGTTTGTTTTTGTGTATCTATGTTTACTGTAAAGTTTAACAGATTGTCAATTGATAAATATTGTATGACCTTTTTTTTATTCATTAGTATGAGTGAGAAATTAAGCTGGTTCAATTTAAATACTTCAACTGTTTTAAAAAAAGAAGAAAAGAAAATTGATATTTGAAAGTCTGATTGTGTTTCTTATTGAAGTGTTTTCAAACGGGTAACTATATAGTGTAGTACACGTCAGTTCTATGTATTTTATAACACTCAAGGTATATATTAATATAATTTGCAATTGCACTTGAAATTGGTACAATTAATTGTTATATAATATATTCACTCGGGTGACTATAATATACCTGACATGTTTAATACTTTGAGACACGAAAAAGAGGAGATATAGAGTACATGTATACAACAATATGACATTAATCTAACCTATAAATGAACATTCGGTTTTGTCTTTGTTCATTGTTAAAGGCCGTACGATGACCTATACGGGCGATATCTTTTTGCGCCAAAAAGTAACTCATTTGCGCCACAACTTAATTGCGCCAATACCTCTTTTGCGCCACCGAATTTTCAAAACTATAGGCATCATTTGCGCCAATAAAATAATCATCTAATTGCGCCAATTTTATATATTTTTATTTATATATAACAACTAAATGATTGACTAGGTACCAACAGCAAAATATTCCTCTGACATTGTACACTGAAATTTCAAATTAGCCTCGCATCCTAATAAAATTATACCGCTTTTTGGATCGTTACACGATACAAAGTCATCATCTTTGTTTGTAACAAGACCAATAGCATCCTATTTTCTGTGAAATTCTGCTCGATTTTTAGATTAAGCCAGACGCAGTTTTCTTCTCTCTCTATACATAGACTGACATACATATTTCAAATCTTTCTTTTCTAAATTTTCTTCTTCAATTTTGAAGATCTCTGAATTTATTATTTTTGAAGGTCGCTCTGACAACACATTGGTTGCTTTTCTTTTACACGCAGTTCTCAAAATTTGACGCTCTAATTTCTGGACACTGATAATGAAAAAATTATATTTCTTTTCACAAATAAAAATATGGTATTTTATACTGCCAAAGTCTGCTTTGAAATTTTAATAAAGCGAAAATTTATTTTATACTCGTGATAGTTGACTTGTATTTGCATTATAATTTTAAGAAAAAATTGTTTTATAGTCTCTCAAAACTCTTTATAGAGTGGCTCTTGTTGCCAAGTTAACTTGTGTTTTAAAAAGCTGTATATTTTATATATAACAAGTAGTGAGACTTTAAGAAAGTATTTGTCTTGTCTTGTCTTGATTTAGGTAAAACATGTACAGGTATGATATAGGTAAAAAATATTAAAAGGTAAATGTGGCGCAATTTCATTTCATTTATTGGCGCAATTAATACCATCAAAATAAAAGAGAGTGGCGCAATTAATACCTTTTCAAAACTGCAATTGGCGCAAATTGATTCTGCCCACCTATACAATGTAGTTATTATAATTGATTAACAACCACACAGAAATTATTTAGAGATTTTGTATGGTGGCCTGTTAAGGCCATATCGCGTTTTCGCCCTTCGTATTCTATAAAGCGAAAACGCGGCAATTTTTCTTTTCGACTTCGCGATTTTTTGGGTATTCGCCCTATAGAATACGAAGAGCCAAATCGCGAAAAAACAAAATGGCATTAAACGGCTACCATAGATTTTCAAAATGAAAAAAAATGACTTTGGACATACCCAGTTATGTGACTCAGATAAATAGGCTCAATATGTTATTGTAGTCTCATACGACCATAAAATAAGAATCACATAGAAATACATAAAATAGTTAATATACGAGGAAGGGAATTATTATAAGTAACAAAACCCCTTCCCTACAAAAATGTTAATCCGTGAAATTATTCGGGAAGCTTAGTTGCTTTACTACCATTTGACGTTTTCTATGGAACCACACTCCGACTATAGAGCCGAAAACAGCCCAAGGGCACCTATCATTGGTCTCTAACACAACAAATAAGTCTTGCATCCGGAAGCGGGCTTCATGCCCATGGGCACCTATTATTGTCTCCAACACAACAAATAAGTTTTGCATCGGGCAGCGGGCTTCATGCCAAGGGCACCTTTTATTGTCTCCAACACAACAAATAAGTCTTGCATCCGGAAGCGGGTTTCATGCCCAAGGGCACCTATCATTGTCTCCAACACAACAAATAAGTCTTGCATCCGGAAGCGGGCTTCATGCCCAAGGGCACCTATCATTGTCTCCAACACAACACATAAGTCTTGCATCCGGAAGCGGGCTTCGTGCCCAAGGGCACCTATCATTGTCTCCAACACAACACATAAGTCTTGCATTCGGAAGCGGGCTTCATGTGGCCGCTACTATAGCATGTATACTTGTTTGGCGAACTGGACGCCACATAAAACATACAAATGAACCTCACTTGGTCTGCATAAGGGCTAGTTTTGTATACTGATCAACGGGGGACAACTCCCAAATAAATAATTGAATCGATAAGGTTTGCGTTTAAAATACTGTTTTGAAAATTCGAAGCGGCACATACGTCATCTTCCATCGCCGCCATGACACCCCATATGAAATCTACTGACCCCTACGGGCACATAGGGGGTCACCGTGTGACGATTTTAAACCAATCACAATGTGACTATTTACTCGAGGTGCGATAACAGCAAACATGGTCTAACTAGATTCTACTACCCTTAAAAAAAAGAGACCGATTGTGGTATTAATAACATTTAAACTGTAAATCCCAATCAAAAACGAAAAGATTAGCTTATGCTGTCATGAAATGAAAAAAAATATATAATTATAATAGCAAACACGAGCAAGATAGATTGTATCAAACATGTAGTACAAAATACAAGAATACCAGACTGGGTCCACAATCACTCGTGTACATACTAGTCAACAAAAGGAATAATACATTGTACATGCCAATGCAGTCTCCATATAATGAAAGTGAATTAAAGGTACATTTTAGTTTCTTAAATATTATAGTTTTCAATATATTTGTTTTAGATTTATTGAAGCTGTCGACATCGTACAGTGTTAGTGATGCAAATAATATCCACGACTTGTTATTCAACCAATCTGGTTACAAAACATTGGTACTACCAGACTACCCTGTTAATGTTAGTGTAGAATACAACTTGCTGACTGTCAACTCATTGGTAAGTGACTGTTAGTGTAGAATACAACATGCTGACTGTCAACTCATTGGTAAGTGACTGTTAGTGTAGAATATAACATGCTGACTGTTCACTCATAGGTAAGTGATTTTAGTGTAGAATACAACTTGCTGACTGTCAACTCATTGGTAAGTGATTTTAGTGTAGAATACAACTTGCTGACTGTCAACTCATTGGTAAGTGACTGTTAGTGTAGAATACAACATGCTGACTGTCAACTTATTGGTAAGTGACTGTTAGTGTAGAATACGACATGCTGACTGTCCACTCATTGGTGAGTGACTGTTAGTGTAGAATACAACATGCTGACTGTCAACTCATTGGTAAGTGATTTTAGTGTAGAATACAACATGCTGACTGTCAACTCATTGGTGAGTGACTGTTAGTGTAGAATACAACATGCTGACTGTCCACTCATTGGTAAGTGACTGTTAGTGTAGAATACGACATGCTGACGTTTAACTCATTGGTAAGTGACTGTTAGTGTAGAATACGACATGCTGACGTTTAACTCATTGGTAAGTGACTGTTAGTGTAGAATACGACATGCTGACGTTTAACTCATTGGTAAGTGACTGTTAGTGTAGAATACAACATGCTGACTGTCAATTTATTGGTAAATGACTGTTAGTGTAGAATACAACATGCTGACTGTTAACTCATTGGTAAGTGACTGTTAGTGTAGAATACAACTTGCTGACTGTCAACTCATTGGTAAGTGACTGTTAGTGTAGAATACAACATGCTGACTGTCAACTTATTGGTAAGTGACTGTTAGTGTAGAATACAACTTGCTGACTGTCAACTCATTGGTAAGTGACTGTTAGTGTAGAATACAACATGCTGACTGTCAACTTATTGGTAAGTGACTGTTAGTGTAGAATACAACATGCTGACTGTCCACTCATTGGTAAGTGACTGTTAGTGTAGAATACAACATGCTGACTGTCAACTCATTGGTAAGTGACTGTTAGTGTAGAATACAACATGCTGACTGTCAATTTATTGGTAAGTGACTGTTAGTGTAGAATACAACATGCTGACTGTTAACTCATTGGTAAGTGACTGTTAGTGTAGAATACAATATGCTGACTGTCCACTCATTGGTAATGACTGTTAGTGTAGAATACAACATGCTGACTGTCAATTTATTGGTAAGTGACTGTTAGTGTAGAATAAAACATGCTGACTGTCAATTTATTGGTAAGTGACTGTTAGTGTAGAATACAACATGCTGACTGTCAATTTATTGGTAAGTGACTGTTAGTGTAGAATACAACATGCTGACTGTCAACTCATTGGTAAGTGACTGTAAGTGTAGAATACAACATGCTATCTGTTAACTCATTGGTAAATGACTGTTAGTGTAGAATACAACATGCTGACTTTCAACTTATTGGTAAGTGACTGTTAGTGTAGATTACAACATGCTGACTGTCAAATCATTGGTAAGTGACTGTTAGTGTAGAATACAACATGCTGACTGTCAACTCATTAGTAAGTGACTGTTAGTGTAGAATACAACATGCTATCTGTTAACTCATTGGTAAGTGACTGTTAGTGTAGAATACAACATGCTGACTGTCAATTTATTGGTAAGTGACTGTTAGTGTAGAATACAACTTGCTGACTGTCAACTCATTGGTAAGTAACTGTTAGTGTAAAATACAACATGCTGACTGTCAATTCATTGGTAAGACTTATATATTTAGCTTTTGTTTCCATTGGTGTTCAAATTACCCATATAGTGGGGCGGATTAGTACCGAAATTTGACAAAATCATGCAAATTGTGATACAAGCAAGGGATTTGGCATAGACGTTCATTAGGTAGTACTTTATCATATTAGAGGGGTAGCCAACATGTTTTCGATTTTTTTCACGGCGGCCATCTTGAATTCAAAATTGACATCATTTTGCTCAATCTTTGACATTGAAAAACTGTCCTAACCATTATAAACGCTATATATGTCATGAAAACTATTTAAAATACAATAAAATGATATGAAAATATGTCAAACAGACAACAATTGTAAAAAAAAAGCACCACTTCCGGTTTTGGTCGAAAAAGTTCGTACACTCAAGTGAAATAATAGTGGTATAGATATATGATAAAAATTTCCGTTTGGTCTATCGATAAATATGTTAGACATGTGGAGGATTGATCAGTGTAATATTCTACGATATTTTCCAATGTATTCTGTTTAGTTTTAACAACTACATGAACACAAAGTTGTACAGGTCAAGCCAGCTTTGTAACACTTACATCTACCAGAACAAGTTTTTTTGCAGCCACATTTGTGTAACTCCTGACAAGATGCAGCAATTGCTGCTAATTGTGTCCAATGAGGAATCCACATTCCATCTGCGTTCTCCTTAACCCATCCCCAATCACCAGGACTAGGTAGATGTTGATCATGTATGACTGCCTGTCCCCATACATGGCCACCTTGGTATGTAGCTCGTTTGGTATGTTCAAGCAGTGCAGCTTTAGTTGGTGGAATGGTGTCATACTGTCTTTGTTTGCGTGCAAACAGTTCAAGTCTGGATTCGTTGATGTCAAATGTTGTTGTAGTCCTATCGTACATAACCACAACAAATGCCTCTATCAACTCCATATCAGCGTCACTGACCAATTCAGGTTTCTTACTTAATCTTTCGAAAACCTCGGTTACATCATCAAATATTTCCCACGTCTGCCATGCCGATTTCTTCCCCTTTCCACGAAAAGCGGAGACCGTGTCACATCCAGTAAAAGCATGAAAAAATGGCAAAGCTTCTGATTTAGGACCAAGGGCATGATTAATTTCGTGAATCGGAAGCCATCTCAGGTCTTTTCCTTTTCCAAAGGCAACCCAAAGTTTTTCTATTTGTAGTGTTTTGAAAATAGACACCGCCAAAACCACTACATCAGTGTCTGAGCTGATTATCAGTGATGACTTACATCCTTTTTCAGCTGCACTTTTGATATGAACAAATATCCTTGTGTCTGCTTCCTCGTGATTACACGGACTCAGATCATCATGGTCATCATTAGAATTTGTCATAACAATTTCGCCTTTAGTCACAAAAATAATTTTGTCAGATTGAATCGAACAAATTTTGTCGGCAAGGAAATAAAACAATTCCGTTTTGTTTTCGTCCACTCGAAGGAAGCTTGACCAAGCTTTCGGAGTCTTACTGGTGCCGACAACTTTCCTCCTGGATCCAGCACCCCTCGCTTTACGTGTTTGTGCTTTAAGACTGTTTTCTATGTAAATATCATAGATAACATCTACTCTGGCATGTTTTGAAGCAAGGTGGATAATGTACGGCAAAATCACATCTTTTGCGTATTCATCAAAAGTGTATGTTCCACGCGGTGGTCTTGAATTGACCATAGCCGCACCATCAACAACTACCATGTCTGTTACAGGTTCTTCTCTTGGTAAATTTCCTTTAGCTTCTAGGATTTCCATTAGCTGTGATTTGACGCCAATATTGATTTTTCCACTTTGAGACAAAGATGGCGGAAATTTCTGATTTTCGTGGCTGAAAAACTCTTCCAAATCACATTGTCTGCTTTGACAGGATATGAAAAGCCTTGAAAACAAACTGCAGTCTTCTCGGGCGAGGTCAAGTTTGCTTTTTGTTTCACAAGAACTTTTCTTTGGTTGGCGACTGAACAACAGAAACTTATTTTTCTTAATAGGCTCATAGATGCTTGCCGTGTTCTGCATTCTGTTTCGGAAGTCAGCGTACTGATTGCATCCAGTTTGTTTAATTTGTGACAGTTTCCCTGTGCCTGCTTGTACAATATCTTTACTGTCTATCCTGTAAATATCTTCAGAATCCTCAAGAAATGGATTTCCATAATCATTCATGACAGTCTTAAGACTTCTCACTTTGTCAATGAAATCTTTTTGCATAGACATAGAATTGTCATGATGTCTATCATCTGTGTTCTTTCTTCTAGACGAATATTCCTCGAACTGGCTTATCAGTCTACTGATTTCTGGCCCGGCCACCATCCACCGTCTCAAAGCGGCGGGATCCTCGGTCAGCCCTACAGCACCACCATCACCTTTAACAATAGCGTTGTTCTGTTCATGAGCCTGGTCTATCGCCATGTTTGAGAAAACACGATTTGATTTTTTAACAGTGAAATGCCCTTTTATAAATTCTCTGTATATGTCTGGGGTTTTTGTTTCTAATGATGCCATATCGCGAAGATGAATAGGGAGCCATCTAGCATAGTTGATATGATCAAGTCCAAAAAAGTATGGAATCAAGGAAGACAACGTTTGTTTATAAAGCTCAAAATCCGCTTCTCGTAATGATCGAATGTACGAAAAAACCAACAGCTGAAATTCAAGAACCGAATACCAAAACTCAAAATGGGGTCTACCTTCTTTTCTTTCTTCACACCATTGTATAAAATTGTCAAATTCTATTGATTCATTAGGATCTTCGTTAATAGAAGATTCATAAGCAGACATAAGTAAATCAAACAATACACATGCGGTAACTTGATGTGCTAGTCTAGTTTTAGGAGTATTAGAACTTGACAAGAACGATTCTGCAGTCCCAGAGGATGCAACATCTGCTTCTGATAAAGCCTCTATCCAACCACTATCTCGCAATAGATCACCCAAAACCTTAAAACATGCCATCTCAATATGTAATCCACCGAACATAACAACGAATTTGTTTTCACCGTATTCATTTGGCCATTCCCATTGAATTTGCTTTGCCAAAGCAAATAGCGGTTGGTCTGCTGTAATCACTGGAGTTTGGCCAGGATTCAAAAACGACACAACATCCCTGACCTTATCCATCGAATGTTTTATGGTAGCAACTGAGTGAGCTTGTTCTTGAAATAATGGCATTAAGCAGCTTAGACTCACTTCAACAGTTGGTCCATGTCTCTCTGAGGAATGAAATGATGACCATGAAATATTTTCGGACGTAAGATCTTCACCTGTTAATCTCACCGTATTTAACCACTCATACTCATTTTGCAAACTCATGAACAGATAATCGTGGTTAAGTATATTAGTAATATCGTCAGGCAAAATGAGAGGTTCTGGTTTTGTTTTAAGATATGCCGGTTTCATATTCATATAAGCAGCAGGAAGTTCAGGTACCTTTTTAGATTTTGGTTTATGTGTAGGTAATATTAACTCATCCCTTCTAATGCCGATATTATCTTTCATTGGATGTTGAAAAATAGAGATTCCGGTCCCATGAAATGATGATTTTGATGTTGTTGAGCTTGGATTGTGATCTATGTTGTCGACTGCAGCTGTGGTAAACACTTTGCCCTTTAATAAAGGCGGGCATACCACACCTTCATTCAAATAACGTTCAACAACAGCCTCACCTAAATGCGTTGATATTTCTAGTACCCGATCGTAAGAGATACATAACCCATGTTGAAATAATGTGTCTATTAGCTGTCTTTTCCTGGTTTTTGCAAAGAGTAACAGTCCAAGATACACACACAATGGTGTCTCACGATCAGCTGAATGTCTTTGTTGTACTGTAACCTTTTGGCTGTTTGGGTGATAATTGAACATTAAAAGTTGGGCCAAGGCTAAGTCAGACTTTGTAGAAACGTTGTCTAACTGTGATTTGATATCAGGTCCATGTTCTATCATTTTCACCAACTGTAACAATGGAGGTGGTATGCTATCATCGATATCTTCAGAGACCAATGATCCAGAAAAAGTTGTCTTCGTTGTAGCTAATTGACAGCGAATCGTTTCGGCCGTCTTTGCCATATGCATGGTGTCATTATAATCACAAGCAAAGGCTATAGCTGGTCCTATATCTTTTTCAAACATCAAAAGTACATCTCTGCCCTTTGTGTGTGCTTCTAATTCTGGCATCTTTTGCAACAGTTTGTCCTTGAGTCGAGTAGAATGTACCTGTTCAGAAGAAGAACCAAGCTGTGCCAATCTTTCCTCGTACAGGTTTGCCAGGTCTGCTAATCGAAACACAACCGACTCTTCAGAGTTTCTTTGAGTTTCAAAAATGTATGTGACCAGCTCAGCTAATGCAGTTTCTTTCATTATAGTTTCCTCCTGTGTGCAACTGCTTTCGATCTCTGTTTGTCTCTTCTTTGATCTCTCTCTATTATATACAGCTGCGAGACAAGACGGGTGATACTTCATCTCTTGTGCTATAACATCACCACTACTCAGCTTTGCCAACAGTTGTTTATCCTGAAGAGCTGTTGCACAATCCACTAGTCGTTGGTTTAGTTTCATTGTCATTGCCTCTCTTAAGACAGATAAAGGTGACACTTTATCACAAATGAAACATTTATGCACATTTTCAACTGGATTTTGTTGTTGATCTTTAGAACGAGGAGTACACCTAAAAAGTTTAGGAGACGTACAATCACTAGAACTTCCAGATGGTATCGGTGACATATTGCGTTTCTGGGCTCTCTCAAGTTTAGTGTTATTGAACTTTATCCTACACAAATTATGGTACTTGGCATTTTCTTTTTTCATTGTGCTTTCAATACCCTCTCCGTGGTTTAATCGCCGAATATCAAGAGGGATAGGGAGGGCATTTAATTCATGAAAGAGAGGAATATTTTTGCCTAACATTGTATATCCTTCGTCTGACGATTTTAGTAGGTCTGTTGTGACCTCCTGGTACAAACAACATTTAGTCCAATCAGTTTCCCAACTATCTGCTGAAGAAGCTGATAAGCGAACTCTTTTCGCCATTTCAAAGACTTAGTAACTGTTATGTTAACAAAAGTAATCAACAATGAACTTATAGAACTATAACGCATATATTATCTGAGCAATAAATAAACGCAACAGTAAACAAGAACCGAGTGAAACTAATCAACATTTAGAGAAGTGCACGAGGAGGGTGTGTCTGAAAAAAATACGCTCCATAGAGAAACCTCACAGGTAAAATTCTAGAACTTGAATTGTATAAAATTCAAGATTACATTTCTAACTATGTTATTTTATGTATTAACAACATTATCATTATAGAATTGTGTTTATAATAAGGACAGAACTCCTTCAAATCAGTATCCGATCAGAATTGCAAAAAAAAACTTCGTAACTAAAAATATGAACTTCGGATAGACAAGTACCGAGCCACGTCTTATAACAATGAGAACACACACTCTCAAAAAGGTTTACTAAAATAAAATTGCGCCCTCTATTGGCCTATAACCTATCGAACCTAATGTAGCAATCGAAGATTAGTCAAAGATTTGTGGAATATAACAACTGACATTTTTCTGGTTATAAAACAGTCACATTCGGGATATTCATAAAACCAGAAGTGGGTTATCGACCGATAATTTACCGAAAGTGATACCTTATCTTATAAAACAATGATTTACTCCATTTTGAAACATTTTGGATACAATACAACTAAAACTGACCATAAATATAATGTCTTTTCGCTGTGAAGACGTCATTTCAAAAATCCAAGATGGCCGCCATGATCGGATGATTTTTTTTTCGTGGCTACCCCCCTAATATGATTACAAACACCTAAAGGCATGTTCTTACAAAGTTTCATGCTTGTATCACCATTTGCATGATTTGTGTGGTAAGCTGCCTAACTATAATAAGTGTACATGTAATTTAATATCCCTCATGTCTTACTGTATACATATATTTATATAAATGTGGGATGATTGATAGGTATAAACCGTATATCTGATAGCATGCTAGCTTGAGCCTTATCATTAATAGGACAAATCGAAGATTACATTCAATTAATTCAATCAGTATATAATAAAAGGAAGAACAGAACAAAAAAGACAGAAATAATGCTCAAAATAAAATGTATGCATATTTCCACGAAATCGCTGTTCAATAGTATTTATCTTATCAGGCATACATAAAGGGAGATAAGACGTTATTGTTCGTAATCTGAAAAAAAATGGTTCCTCTATTTGATTAGGAAGACAAAAACATGTTGTGTGTGCATTTCCGTGGCAAATTTCGTTTTCATTGTAATATTTTAGCATGTTGTCGTTCTTGTGGTATAGTGTACAAGTCTGAAATGAGGAGCAAGGTCGTAGATTTGATCGCTAGTATGATAAAATAAAATTCAATGTAATACTTGCCACTGGACATTAAATAATTCATTTACCGTTATCAATTATTGTATTGTAATTTAAATAAGACCCGCTTAGACCCCGTTTACACTGACAACGAAATTGGATTGATCTTAAAAAGACCAGTTCGCGTTTACATTGCACATGCAAGATCGAGATCGATCTTATTTAATCCAGTGCTTTACACTACAACATAAAAAGAACCGGTCTGACCTTATTACCTAATATTTCGTAAACAAATAATCCAAAAAATAGAATGTTAAAGAAAATTTTGCATCTCGCACACACTGCAAAATGATGTAGAAAATAGTTTGCTCATTGGGATTTCGTATGGATTTATTAATTATCATTTTAGTTCATACATCACAAGTCATTAAACAAAAATATGTGTGTAGACTTTCGCTAAAAATATCGAACGGTCAATGCGTTTGAAGATAAGGATTTGCAGAAATGAAATATAACTTATCGATTTAGAAGACAAACCCAAAACAGCGGAATCTATGTTTACTTTTCTTCTTCCATCCATCGTTTTGAAACACGTGTGTTTTGCCTCCGAACATGCGCAGATTTATTTTCATATGTATAAATAACATTCGCTAAAAGAAAGATCGATTCAAAGAAGATCGATCTTTTAAAAACCACCTCTGGAGGTAGACTTTTTAAGTCCGATTGAAGATCGATCTTTCTCGTTTACATTAGACCAAAGATCGATCTCAGTAAACATCGATCTTTTTTGCCAGTGTAAACGGGTATTATAATCCCTAATCACTGACAAAAAAGATCGATCTTTGGTCCAGTGTTAACGGGTGAATATTATATTTAGATATGAAAATAAAGGTCAGATCGGATCTTTCTATGTTGTAGTGTAAACTCACTGGATAAATTAGATGATCTTGCTTGTGCAATGTAAACGCGAACTGGTCTTTTCAAGATCGATTCAAATAAAGATCGATTCAGTTTCGTTGCCAGTGTAAACGGGGTCTAATGGTTTCTGTATTTAGCTCTTTATTTTGTTGTTGCATGAGGCGTATGCAAACATCACGTAATCAATTGCATCAATGTATAGATATACGTTGATCAATCAACAACATTTTCCTGTTTGATGGGATAAATTTCAAACAGTTTATGGAAAAGATTAACTTCTAAATGACGAAATAAATATGTGGCCTAATTTTTTCAGTTAAAATTCTTCGATTCAACACACACTTCCAAAGTCTCCTTTTCGAACGTCGAATAGCAATATTTCGTATGGAACTATCATGTTTCAAAAGTAAGTTGTTTGATAGGTCTTAATATCCAACATTCGTTGTACTCATATATAATTAGAGATTGAATAAATTGTCAGAATACTATAACCTCTTTTGTATCTTTAAGGTATGAGGAGAGTATATTTGAAAATGATAAATACATAAAATTTTATATTCTGTGTTATACACAAAGCACATCTTGATAACAGTGGCGAATCCAGGGGGGGAGGGGGGAGGGGTTGAAACCCCCCTTTTATTTGGACGATCAATGCATTTGAATGGGCACATGTAGTTGGAAGCCCCCCTTTTTTTAAATGGATGGATCCGCCCCTGGATCATAATGTGTGGAATTTGTCTGATGAAAGTCATGCAGCTCGATATATTTTGTAAATAAATGCATTGTTAATCGCAAAAGCGGCTTTGATGTAGCAATTTATTGTTAATTAACCTTATAATCTTGTGCAAATTTTCCCAATCACATCGATTTTGTTGTGACATTGTATCAATGTTATCCCTAAGCAATGCTATTTATCTCATCATTAAGTTACCTCTAATTTCCCGGTCACGTAACTCTATTCTTGCTGTAATTTGGGGTAAAAAACTGATCTGCTTTTCATCTGAATATGAAGTTTCTATCGATTAGTTCATCTTATTATAATCCCTAAGACGTAACCAATCGTTATTCGTCAACTGAAAGCATTATCAGTTGTTCTGACTTCACTGTGTCGAATAAAAAACAAGGGTGTTTATCAACCTCAATAAAAAATTAAGAGTTTAACAATTTATTCAAATAGAATTCTACTCCTACATTAAAGATGAATGGTCAGTGCAAAAGTCGCCTGTTTAGCACTAGCACATTTATCTCTTGGAAATGGCGATGTAAACGGCAGTGAAGGGCATACGATACAGTGTTGATCCCATATTGAAATTTTGATGAAAATTTGCATGTACATGTAGGCTATTTTTGACCTGATTAAATCAAATATGTAAACTAAAGTATACCATCATGTGCTACTTTTTGAGTAAAAAGAGGTTGAAATTTCAGATATTTTCTCAAAATTCGGATTTGTGGACATATTTTTTTTCTTTCGACATAACTTTTTGGTTTAACAAGATAAGCACAAGCTGTTTTTTTTTTGTAACATTATTTGTAGTTTCTTTTTTAAATAAATATTCTATAAGTTTGTACATTTTATCTTTACAAATAACTCATATTTATCAATGTTCAGGAATGTAGAAAAAAAACGTAAGTTTTGGTGTATATTTATCAAATCTAAATAAATGCACTATTGACTTCTTTATGAAACTTGGTATACTACATAATCTTCATACGTAAACCAAATGAAAAAAAGAGGGTCCAAGAATTCGTTTTCCAGTTATTCGCTCTCACCCAATATGGAATTTACTGACCCCGTATATATATCGTATTAAGTCACTAGCGCACTATATAACTAATAATGTTATAGCAATATAAATAGCCTTGTAGTATTACATCCCAGCTCCTTTGTTCTAACAGGGGTGATCTGAGCCGGGTCACCCCTACCAGATCACCCTAGTTTGAGTTTCGTTGTTATGCATGCTTTCCTTTGTTCTGTAACATTTTGGCGGGAATATCAAATCCACTATAAAACTTATAATTAAACATACAATTATACGGAAACGACTATCTATCAAAATTCACGTAGAAAAAATCCAGTGCGTATGCTGGGATTCGAACTCAAGACCTTTAGCATATCAAGCCACGACACAACCACTACACCAGGACGACTGGATACGATCCATCAGTAATTTAACATACTTAAAGGAAGCATGATGTTTTTTATAAGTGGGGCGAGTTGGCAGACCTTTATTCAGTGGGGTTTAAACCCTTTTCGTTAATAAGTGAGTTGTCAGTGACTGTTCAGTTTGATTTTACACTTTTTCAAAAGTGGGGCGAGTAGGTAAACAAGAGTGGGGCGATTTTTTTCATGAAGTGGCGATATAGGTTGGGCCGATTGGCCAGTGGGGCGAGTTGACATTGTTTGATATCTGCTCATCATGTTCGGGGGTCAAAAAGGGTACAAATCATATAGTAATGTATAAAGTATATTACAATGTTTGTGTGGCGTTCTAAACTAGATTTTATGAATTGTAAATGGTTTTTCGTCTAATCTAAAACAGCTGGATTGTAAAATAGTTATCCCACTCGGACTTGGTGTGTCAGTGTTAGATCACCCTCTGGCCTCCGGCCATCGGGGTGATCTTACACTGACACACCGCGTCATCTTGGGATAACTATTAAAGAAAGTCTAAATGGTTAAATGAGTTCATCTGGCTTAATTCTTTCTCACAATTGTTATTTAGTAGGTAATACAATAATTTTAGGATGTTAGCCTATATAGAAAGACAAACTACTTCGTAATGGTAAATGTATATCAATGTCCATTTAATTGAGTGTTAGGTACATGTCCACTTCTAACAGTTAAATATGCCCTGAGGTTTCCCTCGCTTATATTGACATTTGACCATTCACGATAATGTGTACTATCATCATGGGTAATTTAATTGTTTGTACCCCCAAAATATAATTTATCGTCATGTCATTGGTCGAATTTCTATTGCTGATGACGTTTTCAACCAATCACGACGTTTGGGTGTACACTTGGGAGAATATATCCTAAAAGGCATTAGATTCTTAAACGGCGAATCGATACCCGTATCAAGATGCAACTGTATCAATACATTAACATTTCATTATTAGAAATTACCGATAAATTATTAAATGTGTTAAGTGCAACATTACTCTCAGTCCAATCAACATTATAAATTAATCATGTTTAAACAATTAAGGCCTCACAATTCGGTTTGAATTTCAATCAATCTTTAAAAAAAGGTTGAGAGTCAACATCAATAACTATATGACGTCTACTTAATAAAATGATCAACATTCAGTGGTATCAGTTTCTTTTGCTGCATAGAAAATCAAACAAAAAACGGAAACTACAATAAAACACGTTAGAAGCACTTGTTATGGCTGGTTTTTATAGGCTTGACCTGGATTTGATCTTTTTATTTTTTATGTCTGTATGAAGTTTTACATAACCTTTCAATCGTATTTTACGGAATTGAATGTTTAATTCCATCTCTAGAAAATATTACACAGTAACAGTTACACCGTTGTAAGTTTGCAAATTAATGATATAAGTAACCAACTCTAGTATATTTCGTATATTTCGGAGTTGAGTATGACATCCATTATCACTGAACTAGTTACATATTTATTTAGGGGCCAGCTGAAGCACACCTCCGGGTGAGGGAGTTTCTCGCTGCATTGAAGACCCGTTGGTGGCCTTCGGCTGTTGTTTGCTCTTTGGTCGGGTTGTTGTCTCTGTGACACTTTCCCCCATTCCATTCTCAATTTTATCTCAATTTTATCTATTTACTGCAGGGCTGCCTTTGTTTTATTTACCAAAGAACCTTTTTGATAATATTAGCGGAGTATTTTTTTTTTTATAAAAAGTATCATTTGGTACCAAATTAGAATTGTAATGTTGTTGAAATATTTTTTTTTATTTCCCTTTTGGTTATATTCCTACATGTATATACATCCTTGGCTTGTGTTTAAGCGTCCATGCTTAAATAATTACATTAGACATGTTAGATGTATGTTTCATTATAATACGTTATTCTGATTGGCTAACTGCAATCTCGCGTTATTCCTTAATCAACTTCATTACACAATAAAATTTATCATTCATGATGACACGAGGTCCCACAATAAAGTGCACAGGTAAATTAAATGAAAAATTTGATAAAAGCGTGTTTTCATGATCCTAGCTAAAAAATGTAATTATAAGAGTGAATGCTTCTTTTTGTAACTTCATAGTGTTGTAAAAGCGTTGACCGTGCGCACATTTTTAGAATGAAGCGCTTCCGCGCTTCATACAAAATGTACTTCAATCAACGCCTTTACACCCCAATGAAGTTACAAAATAAAGCATTCAATTCATAAGTAAATCCAGAAATGCATTTCGGACGCATGAAAGTAATAAAAGTGATCTTTTAATTTTTGACTCAAAACCAAATTGTTTGATTGGCAAAACTATATGACTAAATTTAATATTCTTTAATTTATAGGTCAGCAATCGATATCTTTTGATCACAGATTTATTTAGTATCAATTATAAGATGTTATTTAATATGACTCACTAGTAAAACCACATAACATAAACAATTGCAAATGCCGTTTATTTTTTACGTCCGCATCATCAATGCAATGTATTTTTAATTGATGAATAATGATCCATCCTAATGAACAATTCTGAACGCAGGTTTAATGATTGTAATACACATTTCAAAGAGTGAAAATAGTATATAGTTTTTTGAACATGCAACAATCATTCGAATGAAGTTAATATGCACATTACAAATCTGTCTGAAGCTGCTGGATCTGTCATCTTTTTTACTTACAATTGCAATACATTGTAATCGGAATAAATAAACCGTTGAAAATTCAATCTCTTAGTAAAGCTTGTCCAGCACAGTTTTCCTTTCTCAATCATTCTTGCAATATACAAATAAGAAGATGTTGTATGACAACGATACAACACCCCACTAGATACCACATGACGCTAAAGTTAACAACTATAGACGGTCACCTAACACCTTCAGCAATGAGCAAAACCCTTACCACACATAGTAAGCTATAAACGGACGTGGTAAGCTATAAACGGGCCCGAAGTGAACGTTTGTCTTTCTTCTCCAAATTAATCGGAATAGACTTAGCTATGCTCTATTTGTTGTCACTGATAAAAAACGAATCACGTCATATACCATCCATTAACTAATTGTAAGGATAGAAAAATCATGACAAAAATACTTCCCTAACTATGGAAATGCATTCTTCAAGCCTGGCCATATTTAATCTTGTGATTAGCTTTTTATTGTGTTTTTATACTCTTTGTACGTTTCTGTAAAAATGCACACAGCAGTGTTCCCCACTATTAGCGTTTTGCAGATACATGAAATCCGTTATTATTTCAAATGGTGCATCAAATAAAAGTTTGTAGTTATGAAGTGCATGTCTAATATGTCGTTTAATGGATTTAGATGTCAATCATTGTTAACAACTATTTAAAATGTAATGATCCGTGCTTCTGCTTTGAAATCGTTTATAACGTACAGATTAAGAACTCGTTATTTTGCTTAAAACTGTTTTAAATTTATAGAATGGTTAATATCTTGTACTTCATTATTCGCTCTTTCTAAATTGTTTTTCGCATTGTTTAGTGCACATGTTCAGCTTCACTTTTAGAGAAAATGTGGATGAGATATAAATGTATGTTCGTTAATGAGACAACAACCCAACATTACAAATGAAAGAAGACATCTAGTGGGTAACACACAGCCTTCGACAATAGACTCGTTCTGAACATGCATAAAATATTTGCCACTGGACGTTAAGCAAACAACAACCAATCAAGCATAAACAATTAAAAACAGTACGTGTTTATATTTGGTTAGTATAGGTCAAGATATAAATCATCTAGGTTCTCTAAAACTCTTAATTAATGGAATAAAATTTATCAAAAACTCTGCTTTCAACACTACCTTTTCGAAGCAACATATCCATACACAGACGATTTCAGGAAGTCATGCAAGTATCGTTATAAATATTGCGTTCGATGCTGTTTACAGTAACATATTATGACCTAGAGAATTGAACGACTATTTCGAAAGTTCTTTGTGATAGTAATGACGTTTCTATGCGATACATGATATTGATCTTATCAACATTGACTCTTACATGTATTTTCTTTTCGTAAAATATTGAATGGTACAATTATATTTTTTGAAAATCACTTTGAAACGATTACTTTTGCGAAATCAATGACATAGCAAACGAGCGATCGTCCTCCAAATCGTTAATTTTGACAAAATGGAGTGGTTGGGAAGAGATAAAGTAATGTTACTACACATTGTGTCTTATACGTTTGCGGATTATGGTTTGTTTATTTTCACTTTCCTATCATGATTTCCTTGATAAAGGGTTGCTGCCAACAAAGAAGCTATAAAACCAAGAGTTTGAATTGATTAAGTTAAAATAATCCCTTCGCAAATTTTAAAAACGCCACTGCGAATTGGTTAAAAGATATGAATTATCTGTTTCACAGATAATTGCGGATATGTTTTTAATGACGTAACTACAACCCTGACACCGCCTCATTTATGCGCATGTCCCAAGTCACGAGCATCTGGCCTTTGTCAGTCTTGTATGATTTCTAATTTTAGTTTCATGTATACATTTTTGAGTTAAGTATGACGTCAGTTGTCACTGAAGTAGTATACGTTTTTGTGTAGGGGCAAGCAGAAGCACACCTCCGGGTGTGGTAGTTTCTTCCTGCATTGAAGACCCATTGGTGGCCTTCGGCTGTTGTCTGCTCTCTGGTTGGGTTGTTGTCTCTTTGACACATTCCCCATTTCCATTCTCAATTTTATTATAACCGGGTTTTGTACGAAGATGAGCAACACGACGGGTGCCACATGTGGAGCAGGATCTGGTTATCCTTCCAAAGCAGGCATTTTTTTTGTCGGGTTCGTGTTACTCAGTCTTTACTTTTCTATGTTAATAATTTATGTTTTATGTGTTATATTGTTTGTCAGTTTGTCTATTTCTTTTTTAGCAATGGCGTTGTCAGTTTATTTTAGACTTTTAAGTTTAATGTGCCTTTGATATCTTTCGCCTCTGTTTTAAAACAAGTCTCAAATTGCGGAATCAATGTGTTATCTGTTGTATTTCTAATTTCTGTACACTGATACACCATTCGGCAATCCTCGGTAGAATCCGCTACTCTCCTTCTATCCGGAATCGGCCGAGTTGAGACGAATGACTGATACACATTTTCTAGATAGAGATTGAATGGGATAACTATCTATGATATTTCCAAGTATTACATGTATCAAAACTTGCTGTATATTTCATTTCTAAAATTTAGATCATTTCAGATATATCAAGATCTAATATACCAAATGAATAGGCCAATTGCGTTATGCCAAATGCACAACCGTAACTACTCGGGCCATTCTCGCTATGCAGTACAATTTCTTCGTGCAACCAGAAAGGTTGAGTAGTTACAACTGGCCAAATGCATTGATCACGAATCTCAAACAATCGACAATTAAAAAATACATCAATCTAAGTCAACAAGGCATTTGTTTTCTTTCATTTGTTAAGAACCACAATATGCAATCCACATAATCTGTAAATAGCATTTAAAAGTATCAATATTACATGTATTTATCAAATATAATAACAACTAATAGACAGAAGTATTCATCTATAACAATTCATTGTCGATTTGATATTAGCAAAGCAAACACTTCAATATTCAAAGTGAATGTTACAACCTGATACGTTGCATACAGTGAATGTTTGTTTTGTTTAATTCCATTAGATATGAATACATTTTGTTAATTACTCAATAATTCTGTTGGGAAATATGCATTTTTGTAATAAAGTGGGCTTTTAAAACTAACTACCTCGATTCATTCAATTAAAACGAAAGATTATTTCCCAGGTATTCAAATGAATTGAACAATACAAGTCATGTACATTAACCATAGAAAATAGTGGGAGATGGGCATTCATGTACTTTGGACAATACATTCCCTTTTTTCCTTTTTTTCTAAGAATGTAAAAAAAAATGAAGTCACAAGATCTCTCTTCGTAAAAAATAAATTACCACTTGTTCATTACTTTTCAAACACAAGAAAATGGATAAATTTCAAGAAAATTTCACTACGGTCGAAAAACAAACCTAACTTTTTTTGATTGGCTGTATGTCAATACGTCACAACTTTCCATTTTTGGCTGTATGTCAATACGTCACAACTTTCCATTCTCTTCTTTATAACACACGAACGTCATTTGTATGGCAAAAGTCATTTTGCAACCTACGTTTTGCTCAATTTATGTTACTATATAGATTTTCAAATATCATTTAATAACTTTTATCCTTATATCTCGCTTATTTTATCTATTTTAGGATCTAAAGTCACAGACATTGTCTACATCAGGATGGTTTACCGTGGTCAGTATATATATTTATTATTTGATACATTTTTCAGTAAGCTAAACTATTCGTTCATTTAAAAAAATATATAATCTTTTACATACACTATTTTATGACTTGCGTTCATGATTCCAATACTTAATTATGGTTATATGATTATGTTTTATTTGGAAATTAATATTCTTGGAAAACACGAAATGTTTTTTTTTAAATTTATTTCTACATATCTTAATTGATACATTTATGCTCGTGCATGTTCACACTATAATGACCTATACCAAGGAGAGTACTCCTTACGTAGAAACTGCCCAAACAGATTTCTGAGGAGGGAAGATTAAAGGTGACACTCCGTAAATTTCCGAATACCTTCACAATATTCGATGCGTCTTTTTCTAAATTACATTGTAACTAATGACTTAAAGATTGTAGTTTAACATCTATTGCTATGCTAATTAGTACCGAACGTGATCCAATCCTAAATATGGAATATGACTCTTATACGGAGTATGAATTTGAATTGCTTTACTACGTGTCTCGGTATCATTCATGTAAATGGTATTTATTTTTTATGTTTCTGTGATGGTTTATGTATCGGTTTCGGTTAGATAATGTGACATTATCCAACCGAAACCGAATTGTGTTATGTTTTATCGTTTCTGCCCAAATATTTAAACATTAGGCTTTCAATACTGTCATTATCATGATAATTGTTTGGACTGATATTGTTAAAATAATTGTATAAAATACAAGATTACTTATTTGTTGAGTAAATGCGTTATATCTTGTACTCTCTGTCGTTCATGGAAGATGTTCGATGTTGTTCTGCAGATTACATTTTGTGTCGACTAAGTGCTAGCCATACAATCCAGGTTCAACCCACCATTTTTTTTCTTAAATATCCTTTACCAAGTCAGGAATACGGCAGCTGATATAAAATAGTTTGTTTCTATGTATGTTGTTCCAGATGTGCTTTGTTTTCTTCTTATAGTTGATGCGTTTTCTTCGGTTTTATTTTTAATCCGGACTTGTTTTTTCTCAATCGATCTATGACTTTGGAACAGCGGTATACTACTGTTGCCTTTATTTTACCAACTTTTTATTCGAACGCTACAGATGAGTCAAACGAAACGAGTCTGGCGTATTTAAGTATATGCCTGGTGTCTTTCATTACTATTTTGTAATTTGTTTTATAGCTATCGTCTTCTATAATGAATGATCGACTGGTTTTGCAGGAGCGTATTCGCCTCGAATCCTTGAGGTCAAGGATTCAATACATTGCCTTGTCAACCATACACTTGAAATAAAGTCAGCCCGGAGTCAGAATAATATGTCTTAGTACGGTTCTCTTATGAATTAGACATTAGACTATTCTCGTTCTAAATGTGCATCTAATTTGTCTCTTTTGTAGGAAGACATAAGTATTTAATTCAAATTTACTGTAATACAATTTAGAAATTTTTTGAATGAATGTATCTTCCTCGTTTAAAGCTGTGGTATCTTACACGGAATTTGCTTGACTTCGACCCTTTTCAGTTTACCAGCTATCCTCAACGTTTCAATCCTTTTGGCTTTCATAAAGTTTGGTTCAGATCATCTCCAAAGAGAGAGGGATTGTATTGTCGTATTAAGTTTAGCTTCAGTACATTCATGTGGCTATCTATTTACCTTTTCTATGTATTCGTAGGTATGGAATGATAGCCGCTTGGCCTGGACAAAATCATCCTATGGAAATATTGAATATATATATGCAACCGAAGACATAGTATGGCATCCTTCTTTGATTGTGCAGAATTCGTACGTAATTAGTTTTTAATACGAATAAATATATCTTAATAGATTAAAACCGAAAATTAAACATACAAGAGAATCGTATTACAAGCATAGAATTACTATTTAGATAGTTACGCTTAGATAATCATACACATGGAGTTAAACATATAATCTTAAAGCTATTTATCATCTGTTGTTTCTTTTAAAAAAGTAAAATCACAAAAATACTGAACTCCGAGGAAAATTTTAAACAGAAAGTCCCTAATCAAATGGAGAAATCAAAAGCTCAAACACATCAAACGATCGCGAATGGATAACAACTGTCCTATTCCGAATTTGTACAGCCATTTTCTTATGTCGAAAATGGTGGATTTAACCTGGTTTAATAGCTAGCTAAACCGCTCACTTGTATGACAATCGCATCAAATAAAGACATTATTACAATTGCTTTTTTTTAAATTTTATTTCAGTATTTCAGAATTAAGTAGTCTTGGTGGTGATACGACAGTCCGAATACAATATAACGGAGAGGTACTTTGGGAACTTCCCGCCGTTTTGTCTACATCATGTGACATGGATGTCACTTACTTCCCTTATGACAGTCAGACTTGTGATATAGAAGTAGCTAGCTGGGGATTTCATACAGAAGCTGTGCAGTTAACATTCTTGAAAACGAATTTGAATTTACAAGATTACAGAACAAATGGCGAATTTGACCTTGTAGCAACTTCTCAGCATTCATCAGAATTATTTGAAGACGGCCTGGCATATTCGGAACTTTTGTTCCGAATAGTGTTTGAGCGGCTTCCGGGTCATTACATAATGAGTGTTATATTTCCAGTTATAGTTACTGCCGTATTGACATCCGTTACGTTTATTCTACCTGTTGAGTCCGGTGAAAAGGTCGGATATATTCTGACAGTTTTGCTTGCTCTGGCTGTTTTATTGACGTTATTTGCAGACAATATGCCTACAACATCAAAACATACATCAGTTCTAGGTAAATATTTTCACTTTTTGAACCACGGTTCATGTGAACTTTTGGCATCAATTGGCGTCTGTTGTCATCTTTCATCGTGTGTCTTTGTTATAAGGATTTTCATTTTTTCCTCCCCTGATACCTGTAACACAAATCAAATCTAGACCAAATTTTGCTTCAATCATCTTATAGCTGTATACTGTTTAGTTTCTTTGTGCTAGTCACACGACAAACTCTATAACCGCCATTACTTAATGTAGTATTAATTGTTAAAATACTACATCCTTCATTTTGTCCTTTAAACAATATTTTTTTACACAAAATTGGATAAATCACTTATGGAAAATTTTAAACATCAATTTTGTAAATTTCTAGATGTTATTATTTGGAAGGAGCGTTCGCTACACAGATGACCGGCACAACAATGTGATGTTGTTTGTGGGGATGTGTTTTGTTTTGTTATCTATTATTCAATTGCAAATCTATAATATGAAATCAAACATGCCTAAAAAGAATCTAATTGCATGAGCTCGATATCAATTAGCATCCATCTTACTGTTTATGTCGGGTTATATGAGCGTTGGAAGTCTTCGGAGGTCATCATTATCATATTTAGAAAGCGTTTAGTATAAAATACCAAGAAAAACCTAATACGTATAATCAACATTATCAAGTCTATGCATCGTACATTGTTTATTTTGGACATCTTATTATTTGTATATGCAACTTAGTATGTTTGTAAGAATTTGATACCAATTGGAGAACATGAATTCGGGCTAATGACCCCCTTGTGTAGAGTAAATATATGGTAACTAGTTTTAAAAAAAGAATAATATGCTTTAGCAGTTCATCATTTTATCTCAGTTAGCAGTTTCGTTATCAAATGAAAATATATATTGAGTATTATGATATTGAAGTCGTAATCTATCTAATAAAATATTAATGTTTTCTTTTTTTTTCTTTTTCAGTGGTTTTTCTTACCGTTACATTAGGATTTGCCTGTATTGCGATTATCGTTACAATATTAATCATACGGCTTTATCATGAACCAGACCACTACATTGCCCCAAACTGGATTCACTCTTTGGTGAGAACCTGTCGGAAGTCACGATGCGGCACTAAAAGTATAAAGCATCTTGATAAAAGTGCAGTCACTGAAAATAACCCGCCGACGAACGAATCTAAGTGGAACGAAAAAGACAGTAATTTGGACAATATTAAACCGTATACACCTTACAGCAACAAGGAACTAGCAGAATCTTTGGATAATTTCTTTTTTGTATTTTTTACAGTTTTATATATTTTGGTAACCCTTTGTTTCACAATAACATTGAGTGTCGCAGAATGATGGCATAAGGCACTTAACCTCAAAGCATGTTTCAGTAAATCGTCATGTCATTTTTACTTGTACAAGTTAGATAATAATCACACATCTACTCATTATTGTAAAGCATAACGTGTAAATGCATAGATATTTACTATAAATACAATTGCTGAGATTGTTCGTTATTCAATTCTTATGCACAAATCTTGGTAGTAAACATTAAAAAAAAAACACACTCAATTTGTTGAGTTGTCAGCACTTAGCAGGATTTACCTAAGTTGAGAACGAACATGCCAAAAATTTAGTTTTTTTCCTGAAATAAGTAGTTTAAGGTAAGTTTATCCTTTAAATTTTAAATTATATCGTTTCTACTTTATTGTCATTTGTAGTGATTATTTAGAAATAAACCACTTAATCAATCAGTAGAACAAACCTGTTTTCATCTACAACTGACAATTGTATAATCAAAATGATTAATAAAGATAGATAACTTCAAGGTAAAAATATGTGAAGAATAACAAATAGTTGCATGACAAAATAAAAAGTTACCAACCAATTTAAAGAGCGAAACAAAGCTATCATAATCATAGCATGGTTCGGGTTTTTATGCATAAAATGCTTGGTTTTGCCTGACACAATGCACAAACATAAATTTCAAAAGAAAATAGTCACATAAATGACCGATCGTAGACTACACTCATGAACAGTTATTGAATAATCAATCAAATACACGCAAAAATAGTATACCGCTGCTCAAAAGTCATAACTCGATTGAGAGAAATAAAAGAAAGTTGCAAACTTAAATCGAAGGAAGCACAATAATATATGGTGAAAAACAACAGAACAAGAAAAACACTGAAAAGCAACAAAAACAAATGCCAACATACATAAAAAAGACTTATGCGATAACAACTGCCATATTCTTGACAGTGTATGGGACATTTCACTCAAGACAACAAATGTTATTTTGAACCTGGTTTTATGACTAGCCACCCTCCCCGCATATATGGCAATTTAGGAAAATAGGACACTACGTGACAGGAGTACAACACAAACAAACACAAGAACATTCAACACAGAGAAACACACGAATAAATAAAATTATAGTCGATATAACATATAAACCGCCGATTAACAACGAACATCGTCCATTAACGACAGCACAGGACAAGACAAACAGTGAAGTTTGTGACGAATATAAAATCATGAAATTCATACAATTTTTTTAATACAATACTAGTTCAAACAATTACTCATGATTATGACGATATTGAAATGTCATTTTGAAAAAATGCCAAGACGTCATTCATCCATGCAAAAGAAAGTGTAAATTTCTTATCTTCTCTCAATTATAAAATGGTTAAGAAGGGCAAAAAATCTGTCATTTCATACTAATAAGAAGACCGATGATATCACTTATGAAACAGATGTTTAAAAACACCAAATTGTTAAACTCTAAAATGTTTAGGAAAATGCACAGGCACATCTGGTTTTGACTCTCTCCACCCCCTTCTCTTTTGTTTTGTGAAGATACATTTCTTGATTGGTATTGTGGATTTCATTTGTATCCCTTCTTGCAACAATTGTCAGCATTAGATCGAGAAAGAAACCATGTGGTAACTAACTTAATATAATTGATGGGACAGTTAAATTTGAAAATATGATGTTTTCTTAGTGTTGCAGGAAATAAGCTCACTTTGTATTCAACATCACTTCGATGCAAATTCGTGGGCTTAGATGCGCGACTGTCATAATAATTTTGATTAACACAGTAATTTATTCATGGAAAATAAAAAATAACCTCGCTAAAATGACAAGTAAGAAAGGTGTGAAAAGTACCGAACACGCTGATTTCAAACCATAAACGACAAGACATAACACAATATCCACTCTAACCCACAAAATAACTAAATACATGTAACTTGAATGTATTAGTATAGATACACGTCGTATATGACGTTAGGTACTTAGCAGAAAGGCAACATAGATGTTAAACCACAATTATAGACGTGTTACAACTGATTCATATGTTTCTCTACTTAAAATATCAATCAGTATACAACAGACATAGTAGTGCGAACACACTATAAACAGTCTAAAAAAAAAATGACATTATAGATTGAAAAGAAGTAGGCCCAGTAAGACCCCTTTTGGGCCGCATAATATAGCAGTTTTACTAAACTCACTAGGGGCGCAGGAAATTTGAGTACACCATAAAAATGATTTTTATTCTCCCTATCACTTCTCTGGTACCCAGACCGGAGTTTCAACAAGAATGGGTACTTTGGAGGCCTCGGTTGGTCAAAGCTGTCCCTTACTTTAACCTGGTTTATATAAACATATATCCAATGGCCAGGTCAATCACCCTCCCACATCCCGCTGGGAAGATATGCCATAGGTTTAATTTTTTTTTATATATTACGAAAGTGTGGCTTCAGGATTGATTAAATTGGTAAAGATCACGAAGATTTTTTTTGAGAATATGTGTAGGTACCAACAAAAATACTGTTCGACGAAATTATTGAATACATCATCAGGATCCAAACTGATGTTTACCTGTCGGTGCTTGATTTCATTTGATTTTATTTCTTAAACTTAAACAACGCATTATAATTTCTAGCTCTATAATATTAATAGGTATACATTGACCTATAATGATTTACTTTATAAATTGTTATTTGGATGAGAAGTTGTCTCATTGGCACTCATACCACATCTTCCTATATCTATATACAACATATCAAACTTAACATATTATCATTGTTATTGTTGTGTTTACAAGGTATGCGTATCAAGGGCTTCTATCTTCTTTAATAAAAGGCTTTATAAGTTGGTTTCTGTAAAATTATACTTCGTGTCTTTGTGTGTTGCATTTTAGTGTTTCCCTCAGTTTTAGTTTGTAACCCGGTTTTTTTCCCCAATCGATTTATGAATTTCGAACAACGGTATACTACTGTTGCCTTTATTTGTACTGCTATACAACTGTTCCAGTAAGGGGGATTGCTTAGCGCTAACAAGTATATTTTATCCCGCCACGTTCTTTATTTGGCTGTCCCAAGTCAAGAGCCTGAGTGTTGATCAGTGGTTGCCGATAGTTCTTGTCCGTCACATTTGCTTTTCGTAAATTTTCTTGCTTTAAATAAGGCCGCCAGTTCTCCCTATCGTTTCATATTTTTCATCTTGCGGCCTTGTAAAGCCAGCCCGATGTTATGTTTTTTTTCCTCATTGTTTAAGTCCATACGGTTGCCTATGATTGTTTACACCCACATCATTTGAACTATGGTGGACATTTGTCATAAGCAGCAACCATGGCTTAAATTAAATGATATCCTCACTTGTTTATTTCCCGCTTCTTTTTCCTCCCTTCGTTGATACCCAATCCCGGTGTCGATAATACATAGTATTGTTATCAGGATTGTTCAATGAAATTATATCCCAATTGCGTAAGAGTAAACATAAATCATTTCTACATAAAAACAACTTTTTCAGCAAGTACATTTGTCACTCATGTTTCCATTACTACTAAAAGATTTCTGTAAGACACTTAATTCCATATTTAAGGAATGATAACACTATTATCCAAATATTTCATATAAGGCGACACGAGTTGTCTTTCTTTTGTAACATTCCAAGTATCACATTAATTGATAATAACATTAAACTTATTTGTTTGATGTTTAGATCTTTTTAACTAGATATCATCTGAGTTCTATAACATTCTTTGTCTTGAGAAAATAAATCAAATGCACCGTATGTATGTAACACATGACATCACAGTGAAAAGGAATTTGCTGTATAAATCTAGGTATGATTGCCATCGAGATAATTATCCACCATAGCTCAAAAGACGAAGGAACGGCAATTAAAGAACACAGTAAAGTCTTTAAAAATGAGATAAACCCGTGCCGTATTGTCATCTACATACGTCCATGGCATGAAAAATGTGGCATGGTTTGCCAATGAACAAAACAGTATAGGAGGACAGGCAATTGTCTAAAGTATCAGACAAGACATTTTGTTGATTTTAACTTTAGTTGTAAATATATATCGCCACATCCGTTCGATTTTATTTCATTCACTGTGTTTTATCATTTGTTTTTGACATTTGATGAGGGAATTTCCGTTATCGATTTTCTTCGAAGTAATTTTGTGATTTTACTTTTTGTTAGAAGACATTTGATTTTTGTATTGGTTTGACTCCCCAACCCGAGGTTTTTGGTTAATCATATTATAATTAAATCTTTTCACAAGTTAATTTCTGATGTTTGATTGCTGCGTAGGACCAACGAAGCATAGGAAATTACGATATTAAGAACATTTCATCTAAATTTTATTAGGATTTTTATGAAACAATAACTTCCCTGCAAAATCACATTTGTTTTTCCAAGGTAAGACTACAGTGAATATAGAAGATGTGGTATTAGTGCTAATGATAAAGCTCTCCATTCAAGTAACAAAATGTAAAACGTAAATATTTATAGGTCAAAGTACGGGTTTCAACACGGAATATTTACTTACCTTAAAACAAGCTATGGAGGGCACCAACATGACTGTCGTTAAACAAATCAAACAGGAAAACCACAGGTCTAATCTATGTTTTTTTTGTTTGTTTAGAGAAACGAGAAATGATTATGAATCACACCCATGAACGACAACCACTGAACAACAGGCTCCTGACATAGGACAGGTGCATACAAGTGCAGTGTGTTTAAACGTGTTAACAGCGATCATCAAGTATATCCTGTTGGTTTGGTCACTTGTTTCCGAATCCGTAAACAATATAAGTTACCCGACAGCAGTTACTGTACGTTTAAAAACCGTATACATTTTCTTGAAACGGCAGACTTAAGAAACGTAAATAGTTGTGTCTTAAGCAGCTTCTAAACTCCAACGTACGCTAGACACATATGGTTATAGCAAACACTGCAAATACAACTTGCATTTCTGTACGATAAGAATTAAAACGTTTAAATTAATAAAGGGACACATACTTTATGTCCCAACATTTGCTATACATTTTTTACTTAACATTTTCCTTCTTACACCATTTACATGACAATGGATCCGTAAGAAGCCTGTTGCTAACATATATGTTCTCACTTGTCTGATATGCCCATCCTTTGCTTTGGAAATCAATATTATCATAACGTATCGAGCGGTCAACTTATAATTTGTCTTATGATGAATCATGTAGACAAAACAAAACAAAACATCAAACATAGAAATTATTTAACACAATATGATTGTAAATACATCGAAGACAGATTTAAAGTGACAGAATAATGTATCTGGCAGTCCAAAAAAAAAAACCAACTTCTTAATGTGCGGTTTCTGTGTTTTTTGTATTTTTTATATGAACAAATGTGTGTTTATAGTGCGGTAACTGAAGGCAGATTTTTTGGAATTTAATCTCCCCACACCTACATAATATATCATCGTGTACTATAATAATATGCCTGTCGTCAGGACTTGATATGGTCACATTTTTTTTTAAATTGAGGTCAAAGGTCATATGTAAAAATTTGTGAAAATTTGGATGGGTTTCAATTTTGACATTTTTTTCTATTTCTAAACTCTACCTAAATACAAATGATACTGTTTTGGCTTTAGTAATGTTTGTTATTATACATAAACCTTAATCATTGAGATTTTTTTATCCAAATGTTAAGAGCACCTAAACCTTATGAAAAATATCAATTTCAGGTAAAAATCAAGTGTCATGCAGGACAATACTTTAAAATTATTTTTTAAACTATCATATTGGGTGAGGTATCAAACCAAAGCCATAGAACACTACAGTCAAATATGACCTCAAATTGAATTTGCTGATACTTTTTTTAAAGACTACTCATTGCTTTTTTTTTTTCACAATTATTACTGCTACCATAGTATTATCTTTTGTTGTATATTTAACTCTGGTTAATATCTATTACATTATAGGTTTTTAACTATATCCCCCCTTTTTTTGCCTTGCAACGTACGACAGACTTCAAAAGTATTCCATATAAAAAAAGAAGATGTGATATGATTGCAAATGAGACAACTCTCCAAATGAGACATAAAACAATTATAGGTCCCGTACGGGTTTCAACAATGAGTAAAAGTCATACTGCAAAGTCTTCAATTCCCGAAACGAATAATGTAAAACAAACAAAAAATCTAACGGCCTGATTAATGTACAAAATAAATAATAAAGAAACCAATATAGTATATAGAAACAAACGACAAACACTGCATTACCATCTCGTAACTAAAAACTGACACATACATATAGTGCGGGGTTTAACTTTGTTAAGGGCACGCCAACAATCCCCTAACCTCGTGACTGGATTCGTGTGTACCAGTGCAACAAGCTTTATACCAAATCAACCCTTATCTCCATCATGTTCATTTTCATCAACTGTCACAATAACAATAACGGTACCATTTTTTCTGCACCAGATGCGCATTTCGACAATACATGTCTCTTCAGTGATGCTCGTAGCCACAATATGTGAAATCCAAAGCTTATATCAAAGATGAAGAGCTATAATCCAAAAGTTCCAAAAAGTATAGCCAAATCCGTGAAATGAATCAGAGCTTTGCATGAGGGAGATACATTCCTTAATTTATAATAATTTCTAACATTTTGACATGTTTTATTATTTCTACACATTTCACTCATGGCCACAGGTCTGCACATGAAAGGTTCTGCTCAAAGCAAACACGTTATTTTGAGTTTTTCTTTACAAGTACAGACAAGGTATTGTAGGAAGTCCGGAGACATTTGTTCCTAAAAATTACCAGCTTCAAACCATCCCTATCAATTCCCAAGATTTAACAGAGATCTATAAGGGGGTTTAGGAAGGTGTGATGACATCCATATGCTTGTCTGCAAAGATGCTGGGGAAACATCATACGAGAATTACACACTATTTTGAATTCGCTCAATTTCATGGTTGACAACACATTAGATAGCGTCGCACTTTATTTTAAGAAGCATAAAATCCATTGGCATTCAATGTTTCAACAAGGTGTTTTGAACCAAACTCACGGTACATTTGTAAAGCCAATCCTAAATGAAAAGGAGTAAAATAAAAAAGATTGCCTCAACAATTGCTTAGCATGTCCACAATTTCTCTGGTGCCATTTCCTGAGAATAGTCTTGGCTGTATGCAGTTTCATTGAGTAACCATAGAATGAATTGCAATAAATACGAAGGCATTGACTGAATTAAGAAGGAAGAAACAATTCATCCAAAGTTGGGTAGTCTTCTTTAGAGTTTCGATGTCTTTTCTAAGTAAACTTGCAGCGGAATTAAATATCTGTCCGTTATTTGTGTCTATTACAGTTGACATTGAGATTTTGAGGTCAGTTTTCAATTGACTAGAAGCTTATATGGCATCTAAAATAGTTAATTTGCTACTAAATAATATGTTATATTTGCCTTGAACTTGTTGAAGTTGTTTTACAACTGAATTTCTATAGAAATAAATGAGTTTAGACTGCATTTTTCAATATTTTAAATAAGAATCAGCCTGAAGAAATGATCTATATTTATCAAGTAACGGTGCCATGAGGAATGACCATTAACTCGTTGTCAATAGTCAATAGCCAAAATAGAATTAGTAAAAGCAGTATCGTGTTCTGAAATATCTGCTTCCACGGGTTTGGATTTTTTTTTCGTTTATAGCAAATATTTTGTAATGCAACCAAAAGTGCCTGAAGTTTAAAAGATGGACGGGAAACTATTTCAACTTTAACTTTATCTGACACGGATAAAACATTTTTAATACGCTCATCTGATTCAAACTTGAGTAATTTTTTATCTTTCTAAAATGTTTTGTTGCAACAAAATATACAAGCGCTCCAGATGAACGACTGCATTCTAGAACGTGTACACTGAATACCCGAAACTGAGGGACAACAGTCAGATAATTGTATGTCGTCAAACTTCCTGCACGGAGTTCTTCAAATTAACAGCTATCGCATGAAACATCTTGATGTTCCCCTCATCCAATCTTTTATGCAATGCAGATACAAAAGTCAACTTCCCTAAACTGGTAAATTGACTTAAAATTTCAATCGAGGTTTTTTTAGCATATTTTTTATTCACTGCATAAAATTTAACGACTTTTGTCTGTTCTTTGGACTTAATTGAGCAAGTTACAAACAAAACTTTACGACAAAAGAGATGATTTCAGCTTTCCAATTGTGAACTTTCCATTTCTAAGTAGCAACATTCCAGCAGCACCTGCATACGGGGTATATATCTCCCAATTGATACGATATTCCCGTGCTTGCATTTCCTATCATGATTTTCTTGATAGAGGGTTGCTGCTCACAAGGAAGCTATTAAACCAAGAGTTCCAAATGGTGAAGTTGAAATCATCCCTTCGTAAATTTTACGGACGCCATCACTAGTTGGTTGACCGTTATGGAATAACCGTTTCACAAATGATATCGGATATGTTCCTTACGTCGTAACTACAATCCCCTTCCCTTTCATGAATGTGACCTACCGAATTAGACCATTTACCGGATTTGTTATCACATAAGCAACACGACGGGTGCCGCATGTGAAGCAGGATCTGCTTACCCTTCCGGAGCACCTGAGATCACCCCTAGTTTTTTGGTGGTGTTCGTGTTTTTTATTATTGAGTTTTCTATGTTGTGTCGTGTGTGCTGTTGTTTGTTTGTCTTTTTCATTTTTAGCCATGGCGTTGTCAGTTTGTTTTAGATTTATGAGTTTGACTGTCCCTTTGGTATCTTTCGTCCCTCTTTTGCAAAGGACTTGACATATCACGGAATATTATAACGAGAACACATAGAATATAAACATATACAAACAAAGTATGGGGCATATATCAGTGCACTTTAATTGAAAATATGTGTATATAATAGCGAAAAAGGTAGTAATTTCATATATCATTTGAGAGCAAATTATTGACTAATACACAAAATGGGACGGTAGGCAATTGATTGAGTTCCGTGTTGAAATGGAGATTTTTACTCCATTCTTTTTCCAATGATTTCTTAAGGTTTTTTTCATATTTTGGTTCCGAAATTTTTATCACTTATTAGTTTTATTAAATACTATATGCTTAAAATATTATGGGATAATTTTTATTACTACTATGAAGAAGAAACTAAAGTTTGAGTCTGAATATGCAATTAAAATTACCTCAATTTTAAATAGTCTGAACTTCACAAATTTTATAGATTAGAAGAAAATAAAACACTGAATAGCATATTTTGACATGTACAAATAGCTTCAGGAAAAACGATTTCAATTGAATGTAAGCAAACATACCCATTTTTTACATTTTGAAAAAGGGGGGTTGAAACTCTCCAATATACTAACAGTCATTAAAACAACTTTTTAGAAAAAAGTGACCGTACGAAATTCTGACGACAGGGCAAAAACTAAAGAAGACATATTTGTCTTTAAGTTAAGACCATTTTTTAGCCGTGTGTTATTTGGGGAGATTAAACTCGCGATCTAGACGACTTTTTACACTTCTGTCACCGCACTATTATAGCATATCCTTCAGATCTCTGGTTTTTCATATTCACTACTATTTTACTATTACCGATTAAGAACATATTGTATCAACTGTTATTTAATGTGTTCGACCTTATGGTGACCACAACTATTTTTTTTTTGTGTGTTTGTCTTTTTCTTTGATAGCCATGGCGTTGTCAGTTTATTGTCTATCTATGAAATTGACTGTCCCTTTGGTATCTTTCGCCCCTCTTTTTGATCTTTGTGGTGTTCAACAGTTTTTGTAAACACTAAATATCCTGGTTCATATTCTGATAAATTAACATTGTGTTTAAGTCATATATCATATAGATAGATTATATTATCTATATTAAATGTTTGTGTTATATTTTTCCGAACAAAATATATTAGTGTGTCAATATTGATGTTCGATGACCGACCAGTCATTTTGTATATTTTCATTCTCAATTATAACTAAATTTATCGTTCACTAGCACAACTTTTTTTGTCTTTTAACAAGATATAATTGTACCGGTAAATTGTAGCTATGATTACACGTTACACGTAACTAAAAAAGAAACACATATTTACACGGGATTTGCTGATAAAAATGACAGAACTTGTAACACCTCAAATATATCCACCATTTCATCCACATAAAAATCATTAGCCGTGTGCCATGTTAGTTTATTTATTGTGAACTATAAGAGATATGCTACTAATATGTCACTGCACTTCATAGTTCCAAGTCAGGAATATGCCTGTACCAAGTCAGGAATATGACAGTTCTTGTCCATTCGTTTTGATGCGTTTTGTTGTTTGGTTTTGCCATGTGATTATGGACTTTCCGAATTGATTTTGCTCTGAGTTCAGTATTTTTGTGATTTTACTTTTTCAACCAAGGCAGAATCAATTTAAAAAAAAAGTTTTTAAAATGCAATTAAATATTCATTACATATCTGATCTTACAGAAATCTGTATAATTTACATTGTCACCAGGATGTTTGTAGCTATTTTCGTCACTATTTGTTTTTGAATACACTGTAATAGGGATATGACATACGATAATAAAGAATTCAATACACTGTAATAATTGTTTTACTGTCAAGGACATTTTGTATTGTCAGCTATAGTAATATATTCTTAGCGGATCTAATATGACAAGTTATTGATTAGGTTATCAGAAATCTGATCTATATATATATATATTAAATGTTTACTTCCTAACAATGATATTCGGTAGTTGCTATTATTACTCTATTATTTGCAACTAATTGTGGAAAAATGTCATAATTTATATTTCGATTGAACGAGGATATGAACATTCAATCATGTAATACACTGCACCAATAGTTTTTTTTTATTTATGGGTCTTTATGTTTAATACCGGATCTGTTCTTTGTTTGTTTATAGGACATGCAATTAGATATATCAAACAAATCTTTACTATTAACCTCGTAACTAGGATCTACATTAGTTTATAAATACCTTTGCTCTATTTTATTTAATTAACTGTAGCTTTGTTTAATTTGTTTGATCTTAGGGCTATATGAGATATGTCAAACGAAATAAGAGCAACTGATATGAAAGCATGCATATGCATGATATGTATAACACTTCAACAATAGTTTATCCTTCTATGGTTTTCTGTCTTGTGTGCTTTTATCAAGTGTTGAATATTGAGAAACACTGGACCTATGTTTTGGTAAATCTGGAATTCAATTAGGTATATTAGATATCTGATCTAACATTTATAAGTTCTGTTTCCGTTGTCACCAGGATATTCGATAGTTGCTATTTTGTTTTGCTCAATTGATTGTTGTGTTGGTAAAACTACATTGAAATATAAATAAGGTTCAAATGAAGTAAATGTAAACAATTATAGCTAGATGGCTTCAACAATGAGAAATATCAATACATTATAAGCACCTAAATCCCTATTTAAATATAATAATGAGACATAACAATTAGTTTTTAATTTACTTTGGGAAAAAAATGAATGAAATATACCTGAACTTCTAAATATCATGTGGTAATTTACAATATATAGTATTGTTGATAAGGAGACGAATGTCCTCTGCAGACAATTTGAAGAATTAAATATCTAAAGGAATTGAATGATATTTATGAATGTGCAAAATTTATACCGTATACTAATAATGAGCTTTCAATTTTCTGTTGAAAATAAAACGGGTGTTGCAATTATGAACACTGAAGAAGTTATGCTCATACAGCTAGAATTATTGTTAAACAGAAAGAAAGAAGACAATTATATATATTAACTTTTTTTATTTCTATCAGAGCATAACCATCGCAAACCGTTTGGACAATTCTTGTGAACATTATTTTTTAATTAATTCACTTAAACGATATTTGGTTTATAATAAAAACAAAAATACAGATTGGAATGCTTATTATAGTCAATGGGATATGTCTTCTAGGGAAATTCACTTGTACATGATTTCTCTACCGATTTCGGGTTTCCTTGTTCGAATCAGTCATTGCTTTTAAAAAAGAGGAAGTATTCAAACAATGACCTTAGTTATTTATGAAAAAAAATGAATTAAGGGATTGTGGAGAAAAATCATGATTGCAATAAGTATAGAACCTTGATTCAAACTGGTATTGAAATTGACAGAACTAAACGGCCAAAACTATATCATAAGAATCCATAAGTGGTTGAGAGAGAACATAATAAAAATGAATAAAAAATATTCTGCCTACCACTGTTGATTGAAATTGCTTTTATATTCCATCAAAATTTAGGTCTGAATATTTGAAGCTGCTCTAAAAATTATTATGAAATATAAATTGTATTATTGGAGAAAGAATCGTTGGTTGTAAACACCCAAAGGACACAAATTTCATGAAAACATACACATTTGTCCTTTTCATTTTTAGTCATGGCGTTGTCAGTTTATGTTCGATTTATGACTTTGACTGTCCCTCTGGTATATTTCGTCAATCTTTTGGAAGTATAGTGGACTTTTGATCTACCGAGGACAATATGTGGTAAACCCATATGAAAATTTAAAATATGATTTGACCGTAGTCAACAATGCTATAATGACTGGTGTGGTGCGACTTATATTTCAAACGATCGACTATGCAGACGAAATAATTTAAAGGGTCGATAAAAGTTTTTTTTAGCAAAATGGCACATAAAATAAATTCTGGAAATATCTAAATTAAAAAAATATGGAAGTAACAAAACTGAGAAGTGTGATATATTCTAAATTATTGGCAAACGTATCAAACACAGTAAATTAATGAAAGTGTCACGAACGCGCTGTTTCTAGATGCATAAGTGGGTATGATGATGCAGGGAAAAAAATCATATAAGAAAACATGTTATGGATGGTAGAAATTAAAGAAAAACATGCACAACATCATATCTTAAACATGTTAAAATAAAATTGACGGTACTAATTTTCTTGCACCAGATGCGCATTTCGACAATACATGTCTCTTCAGTGATGCTCGTGGCCAAAATATTTGAAATCCAAAGCTTATATAAAAGATGACATTGAATTAATAGACATTATAGCAGATGAGTAAAGTAAAATAAAAAAAAAATCGAAAGAGAATAGTATAAAAAATGTGTATACTCCAAAAACCAACACATACCACAATTCAATAGTAATTATAGCGAAATCTTTTCTCAAGAAATATGTTATTTGAAAAACAGCGATTAAAAGATTGAAATCAGTGTTTGAGATGAAGTTGAATACATCCGCAGGAATAGCTGAATAACAGTAGAGTTTAATAAGACCGTTTAGCCATACATGTCAGGAGCCTCTGGCTTTTGTTCGTCTATTATGATTTTCAAATTTTAGTTTCGTGTGGTTAATTCGGAGTTAAGTATGACTTCCATTATCACTGAACTAGTGTAGATATTTGTTTAGGTGCCAGCTGAAGGACGCCGCCGGTTGGGGATGTTTCTCGCTGCACTGAAGACCTATTGTTTACTTTGTCACCAGGATGTTCAATAGTTTACATATTTTCTCTATGTTTTCGAATCATTAAGCCTTTTGAAATCTACATAATTAATGTTAGTTTGATAGTGGATATGAAATACGAGAAAAGAGAATGCAATACATTGCAACAATAGCTTTAAATGCAAGAACTTTTTATCTTGTGAACTATATGTATATTTTCTCAAATGCGGATCTTATTTTTGTTTAATATGATCTGTAATTCAGATGATCAGAAATATCATCTTTTATATACATTTACTGTTTCCTTCGCCACCAGGATATTCGGTTGTTCCTTTTTGCTCTATTTTATGCAAGCAACTAATTGTTGATTTGAGAAATCGTCATAATACATTTTTTGTTTGAAGAGGATATAACATACGAAATAAGCGACTACACAATCATGTAATACACTGCAACAATAGTTTTGCATTCATTGTATTGTACTTTGTGAACAATATTTAAATATTGTTAAACACCGGATCTTTTTTGTTTATGCTGGTGTGTAGTTAAATGTATCGGACACATATATATTGTTAACTTCGTTACTAGGATTTTCTTATAAAACATTATTTGGATTTTGAATATTGATTAACAACAAACTTAACTTTTGGTTTAACCGAAATGTCATTTAGTATATATACACGTACATAATAGTGTTCCTTTCACAATTGTTTTTATTTTCTCTTTCAAACAGGTATAGTGTAATCATTAAGCAATTTACATATTCCAATAAGTGATCGTATTGTCTTCTCGAAATGATGCACGGGACATAGAAATACCGTCCGTCCGTTTGTCGTTATATCTGTTCTTGTTAGCGCTCTTCTATGACGAATTCTAGCCAGATTGAAAAAAATCTATAGCAACGGTTTATATCCTCATTAATATTGTCTAAGAACAGTTCGAAAATCAGGGCCGATCAAATATTTTTGAAAGAGTAAAACTTTTGAACATATTTTTAAAATGGAAAATTGCAATACAAGCTCTCTCGTTTGTACAATTTTTGCCCGAATTAAAAACCTAAATACACGAGAAGTTTATATAAACAATGTCTTGAACAGCATGTTCAAATTTAAAGGTATGTGACACTCAAATATGTCTAAAGAGTTTAGCCCTTTGGAAATAGCAATTATATGAATTTTCCTCGGTTTGTATTTTTATTATTTTACTTTTTGTATTTTTGTACTGAATCACTATCATTGTTTTTACTGTTAATTATATTTTTATTAATATTGGTTGTTTTTCTGTATTATTTATGGTCAAATAAATGACAGAATTCACGCTGAGAATCATATCAACAGAGATTTATTGTTAATGCATAACGCGCGTTACGTTCTCTGATTTTTTTTTAGCAATAAAATAACAGATCACTATAGCTATCAATTAAATAGTATTATTTATATGCTTATTTCGTAACCAACAATAATTTTAAAATGTGTTATAAAGACTCTGTCTAAATTTCAATAACTAACTTTAGTGTGCTTATACTTTCATAGAATAACAAATGGAAAGAGAAAAATCTAATGGTAAAAAAATGCGACTGACCAAACAACATTTTTTTATTTAACGAATGCTCGAAACGCATGAACTAATTACAAGTGTTGTTGTTCCACGAGTACAATAGTATTCGGGTTTTTTTTTTAAATTTATTTTACAAGAGTTTACATCATGATTTAACTAGTAGTTTTCAGCTGTTGAATGCAAGAACGTTTTGAGAATTTTACGATGATTGTTTTTTGTTTGGTTGTTTTCTTGAAATTAACAACAGAATTTCTTTTATATCAGTTCATAGTGATTGCAAACAAGTAAAAGCATAAAAATTTCCAGCATGTCAAAATAGATCATATATTAAGCGTTAAGTATTTTAGATCGAATACAAGTTGGTTGACTTTGAACAATTATATTATAAGTAAGATTGAATAACAGACATATAAAGAATAAAAAGGGAATATGTGAAAGAGACCACAACTCGACCAAAGAGCAAAGTAAATAAAGTAGCTAAAGAACTCCAACTGGTCTTTAAGTATCGTAATCGACGGCGTGATTCAGCTGTCCCCCAAACACAAATGTGAACTAGTTCATCGATATAAGTCGTCATACAAACTCCAAAAAAAAAAATCTACAATAAAAAATTATACAAGAGTTACAAACGCCAGAAGCTTCTGACTTGTGACAGGCGCAAATATGTAATCCTTCTGATCTTGGTATGGCTTGACAAATACAAAACGTAGATGTCAAATAACGATTTTCTAATTTATAAATTATGATAAGCAGTTCAATAAGACATTTAATAAGTTATATTTCAATCACAATGGTTTTTTTTTTAAATAAGATGTAAAAATGCCAGTCTTATATATTTGATTAAGTGTCCATTGAATTAATGACCGTATTTGTCCTTTTAGAATCAAAATAATCCATGGAAGCCATAGATTGTTGAAAATTTACACGTGGCCTAACGCTCTGGATAAAATTCGAAAATCACGGCCCAGGCCATGTGTAAATTTACAACAATCTATGGATTCCATGACAAAAATTTTGTAACATATCAGATTTCTTTTAAGAATGCATTGACTAGCATGAACCAATAGTATAATTCAAATTATCTTACGGTGTCAATCCATGACTGTCCATTTTAGTTTCACCTCATACATTGTCATACGTCGCAAATAAATAAGTCATGTATTATTGAAATTATGTTTAGGGATATTTTGTTAATAATAGGTACAAAAATCAACCTTTTAAAGGAAGACGGGTATGAAAGGTATCGTGTAGTTACTTTGACATGGTTTTTTTTCTTAATTGAAGTAGTCTGCTAAAAAAAGCAAATGATCAAACAAAATTATTTGCACTGTACCATTTGAACATGTGTTAGGTCATTTCTCTAAAATATTCTGTGTTATGAAAGTAAAGATTTTAATCACCAGAAAACTAATGCAATAAATAATTTTTCTAGAGGTCTATATTTATAAATTAAGATAAATTCATTCAAAACATACCAAACGGATGTCTCTGCATGCATTTGTTTGGTTCAATATATACAAACAATGAATCCGGATTTATGATTAATACATTATATAGGGACCTACGTAGACGTGTTCATATTAAAAAATAATCAACGGTATTAATATGTTTAAAGATTATCGAATACAATGCAACTGTAGTATAAACATTACTACATTAGCATAAACATGATTTAGTTGCTTTCGGTACAAAATCATGATATCAACTGTAAAGACATATGATATGAGATACTTGCTACCGGCTTACCTCTATAATTGTTAAATGATATCGAAAGGATTCTGCACAAAAAGAGAAATTCGACTTTTACTCATTTGTATAGGTAAGTTGAAAAAAACTTCTTCTTTTAAGGCAAATAATTTCCTATTAAGCTGTCAAATTATTACCAAACTAACAGGTTGTCAAACATATGTGTTCGGTATTAGTACATGTATATACATTGTACAACAACAGGCGAATGCTGTACTGAGTGTGATGCACAAACTGCTTTAATTTGATTGGATAATTAAACATCATCAGATGATTATACGACATTTTTATTGACTATTCGTGAGGTTGATGACTTTCAAACATTAAGACGAGGTATATTTCGTCAAAGGCAACGTATATTTCAGATTTCTTCAATAATATACAAAACACTCTGACACAATCCTGAACATAAAAATCTTCTGTTTGTCATAAGTTATCAAGTCGGAAGTGTAAAAACAGTTTTTAAAATGTCTAACTTTAAAGTTTGATGTCGGAACTAGACTTATGAGGTCATATTGGTATGTGCAAAAGACTAGGTCACAATACGTGGATTTTTTGTATTAATTTTGTATACCATAATGAGAGTATTGAACATTAATAAAAAATGTTAAACAAATCGTGATTATTACAAATCAATGCGAGTTATTTAAAATTGATCCCGTCATCTTTTTCGCCAACGTGATTTGGCGACTTACCACATATATTGTACTTTTTAGATCAACTCAATGGATTTTGCATGTGAACAAGATTCGCTTAAAATTTCAAAGCAACTGAGTTTATCCCCATGTTTTGTAGGGGTTTGTGTTGCTCTGTCTTTAAATTTCTATGTTGTGTTTTTTGTCCTATTTGCATTCTTTTTTTCTCATTATTTTGGCCATTTCATTCGTTTTTTATAGTTGTTATCTTTTTTAATGAAATTTTTCGAGAAATTTTTGGAATAAAATGGTACATCATGCGTCGTCGGTTTATACTAAGATACTTGATATTTTCTAAGACTCTGTATGATTTTAGAAGTAGCATTCAAGGAGTTCAAATTACTTTGGTGATGTAATTAAAACGCTCATTATTTTAATACTGATTACATGTAGCTCATATCATAATTCGTTGAAGAGGACGATTTATTGTGATTATATGTTTTGACAAATCTCATATAATCACGTTGTACAACATATCTTATCATTTTAAAAGATCAATTTTGTAATATTGCATCTATTCGCCACACCTGTTGATTTAGACTATAAATTGTAAAACTGAGTTTCAGTGAGAATAAAAACTTTTAATACTAAAGAAAATAGGTTCTGACTTCCTTACACATTCTTCAATTACACAGCCGTGCTTCATCGTACCCGTCGTGTTACCTTTCAAGAGAAAATAAATGCCAACAATTTACAACAAAAATAAGTAGATGTGGTAGTTTAGTCTTTGAAACGAATATCAACAGCAGACCTTAGGACGGTTATAATAATTATAGGGGAACTGAACGGGTTTCAACCATTAGCCAAGCCCATTATGTTTTTTAAAAATAGTTTTCATTCGGAATGTGAAGGACTTTGCAATAGTCGCCACGTTACACACATTCGTCCTTTAGTTGAGAAACAAAATGCAATACGACAATCTGAAAGAGTTGATAAGGCAATAAGTGCTCATTTCAACAAGTCCATAACAATTAATTTCGTTGAAAATATCTCTAGAAAATTATCTTTTAGTGCACTTAGCAATGGGTGGATACAAAATCGACCTTTATACGTATAGTAGTAAGTCCGAAAGATAGATTAATCCTTTTCATTGGATGATACATGTACCAATCCCTTGTTGATAAATATTCTGAATCAACTCCACAAATAATACATGTTGGTTTTGGTAGTATAGATTCTATGTATTGACGTTGTTTTTTTATCTAAAGTACGTACTAAAGTGTTCCTCTTATTTGTCGTTGTATGAATTGTACCAATCCCTTGTTGATAAATTTTCTGAATCAACTCCACAAATAATACATGTTGGTTATGGTAGTATAGATTCTATGTATTGACGTTGTCTTTCATATAAATTACGTACTAAAGTGTTCCTCTTATTTGTCGTTGTATGAATTTTACCTTTACTGTTTAGTCCATTATCTGTATTTATACATCCCTTTTATTATTTTGCTATGGTCATTTTTGTATATCTTATCTTTTATTTTGGCTGATGTGCTTTGTCTTAGAGTGTCTATATGTTATTTTGTTTTGTTGTTTGTCATAATGAGACAAAGATTATAACACAATGATCAAGTCATTTCGTACCATAACCCTTTCATACTATTTCCATGTTGTACCCTAAATAACAATTTCGTACAATGAATATGCGATTTTGTACATAAACATAAAGCATTTTGTACCTTAGAATACAAGTTCTTACCATAAGAAACCATTTCATACCATAAAAAAATACTATTCCATACCATAAGGGAAAATGCTCTACCAGTTCGTACCTTTTGTGAAGCAATGCTGTATCAATCGTACCATATGAAAACTGAACTTTACCATATTATACAGGATACTTAAGAAACATTACATCCAGTAAATCATTTGACAAAAAAAAAAACAGGGAACCGAAAGTTGTAACTTAATTCAGGTTCGTTTCTCATCTCCAATCAAGACATGCACACATTCTCTCAAATCGTAGGGAGTTTAACAAATGAAAAATTTACTTCAATACTGATTTATAAATACATATAAGAAAATGGTTAAGAATTGGAATATATTTTAACTTCTCATATGATGCGAAATATTAAATAATATAATTTTCCATATGGTATGAAATGGTATACATTATAATTATAATATTTCATATGGTACGAAATGGTATACATGATGATCTCCCATAAGGTACACAATAGCCATTGCACTGCTGTACCATAATGTTTGACATTTTTACTTACTAAGTTTGTTTTACAAAGGAATCACACTTTTAGCAGGAGATTAGACAAGGGTGTCCGCTCGTGACGACCATCTTCATGATCACGACTGACATTCTAGGGTGTAAATTAAGCAAAATGGAGAATACAAAAGGTACACAAACCAAATAAGATAAGAAACAAATATAGTGAAAAACATAGTCAGCATTCTTTTGCGAAATGTAAACCAGAAATTATAAAAAATATAAAAAATCAAAAAAAATCGAGATCTTTGTATCTTTATCTGGTATTTGGCGCTGACATCTGAAAAATAAAATATAAATTTGTCAACAATACCAATAAAAAAATATGCATATCATCGTTTGAGTGAATGAATTATCGAAGATTGGTCTCACCTAAAGATTACGTATACATTGTCAGGTAGAATAGTTGTTGCAAAGCTGAATTTGTCAGTTCGAAAACTTGTGAACCAGTATTATCGAAAAAAGTAAATTATAAAATTAAAAAAAAAATAGTTTGAAAAAGGTTTAAAGATCGTTTGTTCCTGCACATTTTACAAACGAAATATTAGTCATGATTGGGAACTTTTAGAGAGAAGTATTCTTAAGTTCTATGAAGAGGATATCTAGCCGGAAATGGCATTGAATACTATTTCTCACTGGAGGTAGCTTTTTATAAATAAAGACAAATTAAATTAAATACATACATGATATTAACATATCATTCCCAATTCCCTTCGCTTTGGTAATTTTTAAGCTTTATCTTTTTGTGATTCTTCCAGGAGGAAGTACTGAACATGTCATGATATAGATAAAAAAAACCCATTAAATTCAAAATTCATAACTAACAAATATTTAATTTAGTCTTGGATGATAAATGGGAAAAATTTCATATGGTCTAATGACAATTCAAATTGAACACACAGATGATTGAATTTAATTGATTTCTTTGTGACTTATTGGAAAAAATGGCAGTCTTAAGGACTTCGGAGAAGGTATCTACCCGGAAATGTCATTGAATATTATTTCATAAAGGAGATAAATCTTCTTTAATTAAGAAATAATAAATTAAATGCGTCATGGGATAAAATTTTCTAATTGAAATAACTATAAGAATCGACTTCGCGTTGGTTTTTTTCTTCATCAAAGCCTTTTTTGATATTCGTTCCAGGCGGTGGTATAGTCAGCCTATATAAACGCAATTCATTCCGGATTGAGGATCCAAACATTATCCATCGACTTATGTGAACGGTTGCTAACTACTTTACCGAACTATAAAACATATTGAGAAATAATTCACTATACTTGCTGCTTGCGGCTTAACATCTCAGTTGGAAAATGAAGTCTGGAGGATTCTGCGCACGAAGAGGATTTTTTGTTTTGCTTATCTTCATAGGTAAGTTGGAGGGTAGTACCACAGTGGGCATGTTTATTTAATTTTATCATGCAATTAGCCATTTGTTTTAAATACAGGTATTCATAAACATTTGCACGATAAATGTCAGAAGCAATCAATTTATAATTTTATAAGGTATTTTTTGTAATCGATTTCTATTTAATCACTGTGATTCTTGTATAGACTAATTTTTACGGTAACGTTAACATGGCTTTTCGATAACTTTGAATTGCATGCTACAAAATAAGATATTTTAACCAAATTATGGCGCTTAACTCCCATCTCATGTTATAGACGGACATTTCATAGATTTAGTTTGTATTTGTACAATTATAATAACATTACCCAATCTCATTCCATTATAACAATCGATAATCACATAATTATATGCTTGATCTATTTGTATATTAAGCAAATATATATGGGCGACACATACGCAATTGAATCGTATTGAATTCCATTGATATGATACCAGAATTCATGATAAAAATATATATTTTTGAGTCCGTTATAGGTGACTTTTATTGTGTTTTACATATTAATTTGATAAGGTCTAGAATTAAACACGTGACTCCTGCCTAACTTGCCCTACAACATATGATACATCTGATTACTGTTGAACGTTAAGTGAGCGACAGCTATTGTATCATTTACTGTACGCGGTTTTATTGACCTTTTGTTCGTTTTTATGAAAAAGAGATGGTTGACTTGCTAAATGCTTGATTAAGCTTACTGTGTATGCGTATTTAAGTCGTATGTTGTTATTTTTTAAACATAAGTAGATTTTATTGTTTAAAAAGTTGATCTCAATGGTTAAACCTTAATAATGAGTTGAATAATGATGTCAAACTGATTTTGGATTCCTTTTTTTTGGCTTGACATAGATACATATATACCAGGTGTTTGTTGGCTCTTTAATTCAAACCATTTTTTCCCCAAAAAACACACGGATTATTAACGATATACACAAATCAGTTATACTCCTATGTTCATGTGTGCATATTATTTTGCCAGCTTTCAGTAAATGAAATAATAGATATCCTTTTTCTAGATTTATTGATGCATTCGACAGCATACACTGTGAGCGACGCAAATGATATTCACACATTGTTATTTAATCAGACAGTATCTGGTTACAATAAACGTGTCCTACCAGACTACCCGGTAATTGTAAGTGCAGAATACAACTTGCTGGCTGTGAATGCATTGGTAAATATATTTATTTTCTCTATTTCTGTTTTCGCCGATATGCAAAAGTACCACAACTAAGAACTCCCTGAATAACTCAAATCCAACAGTTATTTGAAATAATTTGAATTATAAAGAAAATTTTAACGGTTCGTGTTCTTTAAATAGTTCAGTTTTTGATGGACTGATTGGATATTGCAGGTAATGTATATTGTAACAAAAAAGCAATTGTACAAGTATAATTGGCATACAATTCTGAAACAAAGCACATAACTATTTAGTTGCTTTGTAAATAGTTATCAAAGGTACAAGGAATATAATTTAGTACGCCAGACGCACGTTTCGTCTACATAAGACTCATCAGTGACGCTCATATCAAAATATTGATAAAGCCTAACAAGTACGAAGTTGAAGAGCATTCGGAGCATGAGCAAAAGTTTATTAGAAACAGATCGATAACGGTCTCCTAATTAGGATATTTTCTCCAAAAAAAATTTGTGAAATAAAAAAGATTGTTTCAAAGACAAACCACCATATTTATACATCATATCACACATATTTTATTGTCTCAGGAGTTGGAGATTAATGAAATCGGTCTCTTCCTTTAGTAAGATAGATATAATGCAGATAAATTCCGATTACATCATCACGTTTACAGCAGTTTCCTCTGTAAAATGCATATAAAAAATATATATTTTAAAAAAGAGAGATAAATTTCTCAAATGTAGAAACTAACTAAATTTGTTTAAAATATATGCATGAAAAGAAGAAAAAAAGGTTTCGTCCTTTTCAGAAACTATGATTTTTATCTGAGAAATTGCATTAGTCTATTTATGATTCCGGTGCCGTCTTAGATTTGCCAGTAATATCTAAACTTATTTTGTTTAACAAATTGTGCAAAACTGTTTTGTATTTTTGTTTAAGGATTTAAAGGCGCAGATATTGTCGACATCAGGATGGTTTACCGTGGTCAGTATATCTATTTATGTTTTAATATATTTCATTTGAGAAAGAAAATTGTCACTACTGAAACAAGTTGGTACTGGAATGAACTGATATACGTATGCTTTAATATGAGAACGCCAATTTAATAATGGTTCTTGTGTACTTTTTGTAATAGGAATTTATACTTAAGGACAAAACAAAACTCGTTGATCTTTTATCATTCATCGGCTATACTGTTTTGTAATATACAACGTCTTTACAAGTGTTCATTGTAGACAGAATGGCAAATCTACGAATTGGATGTGTAACTAATTCATCTTATTTATATATAAGTATCTGCTATCAGTATCGTTGTGTTCATCGGTAGAAAACAAACCGTTGTCTTATTTGTTCAGTTTTGCCAATTCTACACCAACCGGTACATGTATTATATATACGTATATGAGTCTTAAAGGATACGGAAAAGTAGAAATAAAATCGTATTGGCAATTGGCATTTTTTGCAGTATGTTTTGTCTTATAATCCTAGCACAAAAATATATACTAAGTAAGTGTGACTGTATATTTACATCCCAATACGGTAGATGATGCGACTTGGAAGCGTTTACGTTCCAATACCGACATTCATTCGTAAAGTGCAAAATTATAGAACTAAAAATTAGTTAACATGTATGCAGGAGCTCTTTGACAACACAAACAACTAATAGGGTTTCATCAAAATTGGAACAAATGATGGTATTCGTTATTCCCGGAGATTTGTAAATACTATTGCATTAATATAGGTCGTATGTATTTATGTTTAATCAGCATAGTTGAATAAGTATTATTAATTTTGTATTTTGTATTTTTTCGTTTCTAAGGTATTATCGTTTTTTTACGATGCTTAGATTGTTTTTTTTTATATAATGGTAGGATTAACTTTTGTAATTAAGTGCATTTATTTGATATAACTCTACTTATCATGTGAAATTTTAGGTATGGAATGATAGCCGATTGGCGTGGACAAAATCGTCCTATGGAAATGTTGAATATATATATGTTCCGGAGGAAGTAGTTTGGCACCCCGAATTGATAGTGCAGAATTCGTATGTTTTTAAACAGTTTACTTCTTTATTTAAATAGTCATTGTTGCAACACGAAAAACGGTCATCAAATCTTACAAAACTGAATTACTTACTTTTTTATATTTGTAACGTTGGATTGCTGTCTATTTATCTATAACCAGTAAAGTTCTATTCATATTTTACACAAAAAGACGTATAATTTATATTAATATCTCTCATTTACAAAAGAACTTTTTGTTTTTATCTCAGGGTTTTGGAATTAAGAAAAAATCTTGGTGCTGAAAAAACAGTCCGAATACAGTATGATGGAGAAGTACGATGGGAACCACCAGCTGTTTTGTCCACGTCATGTGACATGGATGTCACGTTCTTTCCATATGACAGTCAAACATGTGAAATTGAATTGGCTAGCTGGGGTTTCCCTGCAGACGCTGTCAACCTGACATTCTTTAAAACTCACATAAATTTAGAAGACTACAGACCAGATGGAGAATGGGATCTAATAACAACCTCCCAGTACCCATCTGAGTTAATTGAAGACGACCTGGTGTTTTCGGAACTTTTGTTCCGAATAGAGTTAGACAGATTACCCGGTCATTACATCATGAGTGTTATATTTCCGACCATTTTAACTGCTGTATTAACATTTGTAACATTTTTTCTGCCGCTTCAGTCCGGAGGAAAGATCGGTTATATTCTGACAGTGCTTCTTGCTTTGGCAGTTTTGTTGACGTTATTTTCTGGAAGTATGCCTACAACTTCAAAACATACTTCTGTTCTAGGTAAATAAACAGTTTTTATTAGAAATGCATGTGCACGTATTGTTTTGTCAACATATGCACCAGACTGCATAGTCAATACATTTTATTTCATTTCTTTGGTGTTTTGAAAAAGGTTGTGACATAGAACGTGAGTGTAAGATATATGCTTTCAATCTAGTACACTATGAGTTATATTTCAATCTTTGATTAGAAATTAATTGTTTTAATCTTTACAGAAATTCCTGCGTATTACGTGTTTGTTAGAAATAAGAAGATAATGTATGAGTGACAATGAAAGAACTCTCCATCTAAGCTACCATGTGTAAATATTACAAAAGTATAGGTCAAAGTACGGATTTCCAACGAACAGGAAAGCCATTAAAGGCCCTAAAATGACTAGTGTACAATAATTCAAACAGAGCACAAATGTTCTTATGTAAATAACAAGCGATAAACGAGAAACGCTTATGAATCACATCAACACACGACAACCACCGAACAGGCTCTTGACTTAGGACATGTGCATACACACGCAAAATACTTACACAAAAGGATAGCATCTTAAAACAAAACGTGTAAAAAGCTAATCAAAGCGTCATATCACAGTTGTCATCGTTGTAGTAATTTGTAAACACAATGTATCTTATCATTCTTATAACACATCTATTACTAGTACTTTGATGAAAAAGTGTTTTCATTGGCTAATTACATAGGGAATCGTTTTTGATAAAACAATATGTTTAAAGCGAGAAATATCTTATTAATTCTACTTAAATTGTTATTTTCAAAGGCAACGTCATGCGAATTGTCATTCATTTTTATTTTTTTTCGGTGCTTGATTTGGATGAAAAAATGTCATAAACTAAATAGAGGAATGAAGACTTCTGATACCAGTTATAGCTTAAAACCAGGTTTAATACACAATTTTCTACAGAAAGGAATTTCTGTATTAAGTTAGGAATGCGACAGTTGGGGGTTTTTTCTATTCGTTTGATGCGTTTAGGATTTGAAATCGCCATTTGATAAGGAACGTTTCGTTTTGAATTTTTCTTTGAGTTCTGTATTTTATTATTTTACTTTTTATCAACATACGATATATGACTTTCACACTATGACCTTGTTCTAAATATATAAATTTTTCTTTGAGTTCTGTATTTTATTATTTTACTTTTTATCAACATACGATATATGACTTTCACACTATGACCTTTTGATGTGAAAACTGCAAACAGAAAATAATCAAAGAATTCTGCTAGCTCCTTGTTGGTGTAGGGTTTAAATGGCTCTCTACTCTCTGAACCGTCTCCTCCTTCGGATATAGTATAAATAACAAGAGATATACTTCATATAAAAGAATGAAGACTTCTGATTCCAGTTATAGCTTAAAACCAGGTTTAATACACAATTCCGAGGATATTTGATTTCGTGGTTTTGCAAAGTATTTGTACAAGCCTTACGAAAATTTATACTTTTTTTAAATATCTATTTGAGTACACATATGCCCATGAAATCTACGTCACTTAGTATCCAGTATATAACAAATTTTATATGAAGTATATCTCTTGGGTTAATGATTCAGTATTAGTTAACAATGGCATATTATTGCATGAAAAAGTGAGTACATGATTGTATCGTCTTCTAGATTGATAATCTCTTCTTAATAGAAACTTGTTTTGCCATATATTTACTTCTCAATTGCCTACCTACAATCTTTTTTTTTCCTGTTTCAAAGTTAAAGTAAACAGATTTATGTTTTCTTGTTTCTCTTTGCAGTGGTATTTCTAACGGTAACATTGGGAATGGCCTGTCTTGTGATTATCTTTACGATATTCGTCATAAGACTTTTCCATCAACCAGAACACGACAAGGCTCCCAACTGGATGCATACTTTGGCAAGGTTATTTATGAAGTTGAAGTGTAGATTTGGACGAATAAATCATCTTGATCAATCAGAGCATACCAACCCGACCGAAGGAGGAGACGGTTCAGAGAGTAGTGAGCCATTTAAACCCTACACCAACAAGGAGCTAGCAGAATTTTTTGATTATTTTCTGTTTGCAGTTTTCACAGTCTTTTATGTGTTTGTTTTATTATGTTTCCCAATTGTACTGAGCGCTTCAAACTGAAACACATTAACTACATATTTTGAGGATTCATTTGTTTTTGATGGGTATTATTTTAAGTAGACTGAGGGAAAACAGTCTTTCCGAGGATAATTGATTTCGTGGTTTTGCAAAGTATTTGTACAAGCCTTACGAAAATTTATACTTTTTTTAAATATCTATTTGAGTACACATATGCCCATGAAATCTACGTCACTTAGTATCCAACGAATAACAATGAATTCACAATATGTTTCAGTAAAGTTTCGTCACTCACTGTATCACATACAAATCTGTATTGTATATGAGTTACAAGTATAGTTATTATATGATAAAGCTTAAGCTGTAGTGAAAATGGCGGAATCGAGAATCGTTATCGCATTTTTTAGTTTAATTTAGTGTAGTGCTTATATGAAATTACGAGTATACACATTTCTGCTGTCAAACATGAATCATCTTTATATAAATGATAGTTTTAATATGAAATACAAGTTAGGTATATTTTTACCTTTCCTATTTTTTTTTCTTCCTTAATTATTTTAAAATTTCTGTCCATATACCTTCATATTCAGTGGCATTCTTAATATTCAGCACGTCATTGATAACATTAACGGGACCAATTGTCCTGCACCAGATGCGCATTTTGACAATACTTGTCTCTTCAGTGATGCTCGTGGCCAAAACATTTGAAATCCAAAGCTTATATAAAAGACGAAGACCTATAATTCAAAAGGTCCAAAAAGTATAGCCAAATCCGGGAAAGGAATCAGAGCTTTGCATGAGGGAGATACATTCCTTAATTCATAATAATTTCTAACATTTTGTAACAGCAAATTTTAATAACAAAAAATGCGTATTTTCATGCCTATACTGAAGTACTGACTACTGAGCTGGTGACACCCTCGGGGACTAACAGTCCACCAGCAGAGGCATCGACCAGTTGGTATTAATAACATTAACGGTACTAATTTTCCTGAACCAGATGCGCATTTCGACAATACATGTCTCTTCAGTGATGCTCGTGGCCAAAATATTTGAAGTCCAAAGCTTATATAAAAGATGAAGAGCTATAATTCAAAATGTCCAAAAAGTATAGCCAAATCCGGGAAAGGAATCAGAGCTTTACATGAGGGAGATACATTCTTTTATTTATAATAATTTCTAACGGTTTGTAACAGCAAATTTTAATAACAAAAAATCCGTATTTTCATACCAATACCGAAGAACTGGCTACTGGGCTGGTGATATTACCCTCGGGGACTAACAGTCCACCAGCAGAGGCATCGACCCATTGGTAGTAATAACATTAACAGTGCCGATTTTCCTGCACCAGATGTGAATTTCGACAATACATGTCACTTCAGTGATGCTCGTGGCCAAACTATTTGAAATCCAAAGCTTATATAAAAGACGAAGACCTATAATTCAAAAGGTCCAAAAAGTATAGCCAAATCCGGGAAAGGAATCAGAGCTTTGCATAAGGGAGATACATTCCTTAACTTATAATAATTTCTAACATTTTGTAACAGCAAATTTTAATAACAAAAAAAATTATATTTTCATGCCAATACCGAAGTACTGGTTACTGGGCTGGTGATACATTTTTTATTTGTTCTCGTCCTGAACATAATCATGCATTAATATATTTACCCCTGGATGTTAAGCAAACAAAAATCAATCAAAATCAATTAAACAGTATTTTGTTTTAATGCTTTTTAAGAATTCATTTCAGACTGAATGTTATGTTGGCATTTTCGTTGTGTTGATTTTATCATTCTTAAGTGTTGCATTCCCATACTTAGCACGATACTGTTGTTTTCTGTGAATTTTTAAGTTTTATATGATATAAAGTGTGGTTTAATAACTATTTAATAGATATGAGTTTTATTTTGCTGTTTTTTTGCTTTTTTCTATATAGATACTTTTTATTTAGTATTGCTACTTCCCTATTGACGCCATGCTAACGTATGGTTTGACTTCCTTGTTTGACATCAGGCTGACGTCCGTTTTTATTTCTGTTTTGACATAATTCTGACGTATGGTTGAATTTTCATTTGAATGCTATTCTGACGTTTAGTCAAAACCCGTTGTACTATGCTGACGTATGATTCAACCAACAAATGTCCACCATATTCACTTGCGGTTTGATTCCCTTTTTATACCATGCTGACGTAAAGTTGAAATGTCCCTATAACAACCATGCTTACGTACATGTATGAACCAGTAATACATGTACCATGTCCAGATAGAATGTAAATAATAATTTAAAGCATGTTGACGTATTGATAACGAGAGTAATGAAATCATAACGCTGTTTAAATAGATTCAGATAAACAACCACTCTAAATATATAATCTGAATGTTTTTCTTTTATATCTTCCATACTGAAGTATTGTTTCGAAACCTGATTTAACTAAATGTACTGTATATATTAAATTTTTAGATATAATAGAACATGTATAATATTTTTTAATAAGACATTTTATTTTACACATAAACAATATCAGGGGTCACATGTTTTTATAGCTATTATGAATCAAAATGTCAATCTTTGTATAATTTTATATTCAATCTTTTCCAATCGATAAATGCTGTTATCTCTTTCTTTAATACGGAGATTTTTAAATTATTTTAATCTCCACATTTGATTGCTTTAGTACATCATTTATGTATTTTTTTTGTATATTTTTATATATTGCGTCCTCATTTTTTAATAAAAACTTTTTTAGTACTTAGACTTTTATTCTTAGATACAATCGGTCTTATTTACATGCAATTTGTTAAACTTCCGCTTCATTTATTCCCACGGAAATTGTTAGATACCCTTTCACCTGACCCTGGAATTACACGGACACTTAATATATTTCCATTTGACTTAATGATAAATAAACACACAAGGATATTGATATGCACATCCTATCAACTGTTTGACGTCAAGACTAATAGACGAAGTTATTACCTTAGTTTGTTTCTGATACGCCTCGTTTATAGCCGAACAATGTCCACTGTATCCCACTGATACATGCTCATCGGTATAAATAACATCGTTTATCAAAATGCAAAATTGTATGTTTTATTACTAGTGAATGAAACTTTGGTAGTAACAGCATTGCATATTTTGTTACCTTTGTCTATGTTTATAAAAGCAAACTGCTCTCGGTGGATGAAGTTGTAGATTAACAGAAGAAGGAAAACAATTATCATCCAAGACGAAGTCATCCCGAAGTCACGGTTGATATTTTTTTTCGCAGAGTGGGTTAATCTACCCTACACCTTCATCAAATGACAGTATGTTTTTCTTCCAGAGACCTACACGGAAAATGTATCATACATAGGACACTAAAAGGCATTCGACAACGAACTAAACCTACATAGTTAAAGCTATAAAATTACCGGCAGGACAAATTTGATCTGAAGAAGAAATGAAAGCCGTATTGATTATTCTACAACCGACAACTGATAAAAAATAACCCAAAAAAGAAAGACATACACCGATATGTTACTTGGTTACATGTATATTTCAAAATCATTGCTTAAAAACAGTAAGACCTACATCTTACGAGTCACATTAATTGAAGTAATATTTGACCATAACAATGATAACATTATTAACAGTTGATATTAATTTAACAATAATAACTTTTTTGACCCACATTTTCATTAAATGCATTTACGTAGGTAAAGTATTACTTTGATTTGAATGAATAACCTTACTGCGTCAATCTAAGTTATTTTAAATATCAATTCCACTCTACACTCAAAAATGAAATTTAATATGTAAAAATTTTGTGTGAACAAAAGTAAAATTTTAAAGTTCATTAAAGACGGTATCTAGCAGACAATTCCATTGCATAATGTTTCTCCCTGGGGGTAATGACATCAATTGCAAATTGACATAAATTATAGACAAAGCATACCTAAATGTTTGTCTTGTCGATTAACAAACCGAGGGTTGTCAGGATTATTCCAAAGAAAGAACGACCGTAGCCGGGTCTTTTTCCAGAGCAATACCGAAACCCGAAAGAGTGTTTTCTGGCTAGAAATCATTTAAAATATGCATTATCAGACTTATATACCGTAAAAAATATTATTTTCTGCAAAGATTAGCAGGATTTTATCATATTTTACCTATCATTTTAAAGTGGGCAATTCTTTTCTTATTTGTTTTTGTTTAAATAAAATGTACGCTCTACGGCTCATTTAAAATGTGGAATAAAAATCTAGACATAACCTATAGAAATCAAATGAATTGTTACGGTGTATAAAAAATAGAAGTCACTTTGTAAGTAATTTTCTATTTTAATTTTATAAAAGTGAGATGCTTTGTTCTCTTGTGTAATGATATTATTTTTTCCGCGGAATATGTTTTTTAACAATTGTTAACGAACTATTCAGTATGACTGTTACTACCATTTATCTGGCACAACAATGTTTTTTTTTATAATTGATAAACATAATAACATATAATACCCCACCCTTCTAAAGTATGTGGATGGTTTCTTGTAGAAAACCATGAGAATATTTTGTCATTGAAAAGAATAAAAGGTAAAAAAAAAAAAACTTGCACAAATAGATCTCAAACTCTTAAAGTTGTCTAAAAAAGCGGACAAACGTACGACTTTCAAATGCAATTTAGTGTGAAACAACAAGATAGTAATATACTTTTGTATAGTGATACAACTAGTCTTGTTTAAAAGGTGCTATGAAATTTTGTTTTCTTCATCTAAAATATATCTCACACTATGTCCCTTTATTGTAGCACTTAATTAATAAAACTTATGTCATGAAGCACGTTTACTGAAACTTGGTATAGTTCAGGTTGTTTCTTCTAACGAATGACCTGTCGTTCTGATAAAAAATTATTCCATATAGGAATATAATTGTAACGTATGAAATAAGAAATATATATCAACTTCTATGTTTATTTCATCACCTCGTTCTCTAAAAGATCTTTTTAATCAATTACTACAATACAAGCTATAAATACTTTAAAAATGGCAATTAGCAGGAATTCAAAATTAGATATTATTTTCTGTGGAAATAAACATTTATCAATAAATATAAATAAAATGTTGTTTTGATAACATGATTCCATGCTCAATTTAGGAGATATTACTGAAAACATATATAAAAATAGAATATTCTAGATTCTTGATTATTGTTTGTTGCTTTATGCAGAAGTTTGTTTGTCATACTTTCCGACTGATTTAATGTCGATGTATTTATGTTAATAGATTATTACCGTGCCTTAAACAGACGGTAGAGACAATATAAAATAAAATTGCTTTATGTATTTAAACATTCTAAATACATTATCGATACAATTCAGAAACTGTGTAGCTGCATATCGTACTTGGGAAATGACGTCTACAGGATTCTGCACAAGAGGAATTTTATGTTTGCTTATGTATATAGGTAAGTTTTGAGGGTACTTATTTCAAGGTCAGGTTTATTCCATGAGCGAAGGTATTATAAATGACTAGTGTGAACGTTTCCGTCACTTGGCTTTTGTTGACTGTTAACTTTTACAGAAATGTTTTCCTCAACAAATACCTGAACAATTGGAACCAAAGCTGATCATAATCATTCGTACCGTAACTAGTTTAAACATGTGTCCGATGATCCTGTGAGTCAACCAAAATGGTTGTCAAGGCTAAAAGTAGATTATAAAGGATTGTAATTTGTATTAGCTCTGTGTAAACATGTATGGATAAAGCATTGTAAAGGAAATGATCAGATTAACAAGATCAACATAATGTCTTATTGAGCAAAATTTTCAGACGACTACTTATAAGAGCTTTTGTCCTTTATTAACCTTTACATAATTCGGACAGCGGAATTTGACAGTCGACTATTAACAAATTTCGTTTTGTTATAAATGACAATTTCAACATTTGTTTCTTTTTTTTGTGACAAACACTCTTTTCGATAAAGAAACTATAAACAGTAACGATAATCAACAAATCAAAATCTACCAAAAAGCGACATTGAAAATTTGTCAGTTCTAATCTCATATGAGTAATTGTCATTAATTGATGTTTTTTGCACTTTTGATAAAACTATAGTTAAAATGAAAAATGTTAAACAACAAAAATTTTCGGCACAACAAAGTACATGTACAAGTTCATTGGGAACTTTACTACAATGTAAGTCTTAATTATGGATAGCCGTAACTATCTGATAGTGTACATATTTAATGTGTTTTGTCGCTTTTTGTTTATATGGAACGCCGTAACTGCCTTATGTTAAAAACTTTCATTATATGATGGTACTTTGCCATTATACGATGGTACTTTGACATTATACGATGGTACTTTGACATTATACGATGGTACTTTGACATTATATGATGGTACTTTAACATTATATGATGGTACTTTGACATTATACGATGGTACTTTGACATTATACGATGATACTTTGACATTATATGATGGTACTTTGACATTATACGATGGTACTTTGACATTATACGATGGGACTACTTTGACATTATATGATGGTACTTTGTCAATTTACAGTAGCTCGGGTGTCTTCTACAAATTTAATCATTTTTATATCAGTTGCGAGGTTTATTATTAAAAGAAACATAAATCACAATATATTGAAAAGCATTTTAATTATTTTACAAAAGTCACACTGAAGAATGTATGATATTTTATTTCATTAACCTGCAGTTTGCTCCTGGGAGGCCGTATACAATGTACGTATGACAATTTTTATTGTGAAATGTTTTTAAAATATATTTAAAAGAGTGAGAATATCAAATAAGATATTTTACATTTGGAACTTTTGGATTATAGCTCTTCATCTTTTATATAAGCTTTGGATTTCAAATATTTTGGCCACGAGCATCACTGAAGAGACTTGTATTGTCGAAATGCGCATCTGGTGCAAGAAAATTGGTACCGTTAATTTTATTACAGAGACGTCACTATAAGTAATAAATATTTGTAACTCATTGAGATAACAAAACAATCATTCTTTTTTAAAACTATTTTCTAAAACTGAACTACTTAGATTTTTTTAAACTATGGTTTGGCTTAAAAACAAATCCCGCATATCACATACTTTTCCATTTAGATTCATTATCTAGATATCATTTGTTTAGTTTCAGTTAATTTGAAAACAAGTAGATTGCCCCCCCCCCCTTTTTTTTTGTAAAGAAAAAAGAAAAAAGAGAGATGTTTCCAGCAATCACGTTTTTTGACAGACCACAATTTCAAGTTAACTGAAACAGAGACATAAAAAAATGTCTCTGACTAAAGGCAGTCAAGTTATTTTGTTATTGACCTATGCATTATTCCGGCTAGTGACATGACTAGATAAAAAAAATGTTCACTGGTGATTCCAGGTAATTGACAACTACCCTAGGCTAGTGATATGACTTTGTGAATTGGTGATTCCTGATAATTGACCACTACCCTGACTAGTGACATGGCTTTGTTAAATGGTGATTCAAGATAATTGACCACTACCCTAGGCTAGTGACATAGCTTTGTTCACTGGTGATTCCTGATAATTGACCACTACCCTAGGCTAGTGATATGACTTTGTTAACTAATCATTTCAGATAATCATGACAAATGCAAAAATTAAGGGCTTTGTTAACTGCTCATTCCAGATAATTGACCACTACCTTAGGCTAGTGACATGGCTTTGTATAAACTGGTGATTCCTGATAATTGGGCACTACCCTAGGCTAGTGACATGGTTTTGTTAACTGGTGATTCCCGATAATTGGGCACTACCCTAGGCTAGTGACATGGTTTTGTTAACTGGTGATTCCTGATAATTGGGCACTACCCTAGGCTAGTGACATGACTTTGTTAACTGGTCATTCCAGATAATTGACCACTACCCTAAGCTAGTGACATGGCTTTGTTAACTGGTGATCCCTGATAATTGACCACTACCCTAGGCTAGTGACATGGTTTTGTTAACTGGTGAATCCTGATAATTGGGAACTACCCTAGGCTAGTGACATGACTTTGTTAATTGGTGATTCCTGATAATTGACCTCTACCCTAGGCTAGTGATATGACTTTGTTAATTGGTGATTCTTGATAATTGACCGCTACCCTAGGCTAGTGAAATGACTTTGTTAATTGGTGATTCCTGATAATTGACTACTACTCTAGGCTAGTGACACGGATTTGTTAACTGGTGATTCCAGATAATTGACCACTACCCTAGGCTAGTGATATGACTTTGTGAATTGGTGATTCCTGATAATTGACCACAACCCTGACTAGTGACATGGCTTTGTTAAATGGTGATTCAAGATAATTGACCACTACCCTAGGCTAGTGACATAGCTTTGTTCACTGGTGATTCCTGTTAATTGACCACTACCCTAGGCTAGTGATATGACTTTGTTAACTAATCATTTCAGATAATCATGACAAATGCAAAAATTAAGGGTTTTGTTAACTGCTCATTCCAGATAATTGACCACTACCCTAGGCTAGTGACATGGGTTTGTAAATGATGATCCCTGATAATTGGGCACTACCCTAGGCTAGTGACACGGTTTTGTTAACTGGTGATTCCTGATAATTGGGCACTACCCTAGGCTAGTGACATGACTTTGTTAACTGGTCATTCCTCATAATTGACCACTTCCCTAGACTAGTGACATAGCTTTGTTCACTGGTGATTCCAGATAATTGACCACTACCCTAGGCCTAGACTTTAGATGTATGGCACATTAGTGTATTGCATTGACCGTCAGTTCAAATAACTGTTTTAGTGTTAACTTGTCTCAAGTATGTTTCTATCTTTTTATCTAGGCTTTGGATATTTGACTTTTACACATATGGTGTAAAATAATTGTAACTTTGACACACTTCTTCCATGATAGATAGTGGCTGGGGATGATTTCGTTCAATCGAAATGCAAACAAACAATTTTTGTCTAGACTGCTACTTTTGTTGCAGAAAGCGAAACATAGGGATAGTGATCTGGCAGCAGCTGCGGCAGCTTTAGCTAACTTTTCAAAAGCTTTTATTTCAGAACGTGGAATACCTGGATCCTTCTTACTTTGTCTATAGGGATGCCTCATGTTACGAAGTTTCTCTCAGTTACATGTCCAATGTCCTTGACCTCATTTTCATGGTTTAGAGACTACTTGAAAAAAAAATTTGTAATTGTAAATTCTCTCTTTTTATAAGTAATAGGATAACGATATTTGGTATGTGCGTACCTTGCAAGGTCCTCGTGCCCGTCAGACAGTTTTCACTTGACAAGATTAAGTTTTGTTTGTCAAGTCTATATCTCGGATACTATAAGCAATAGGTCTAATATATTGGGTGTATGGAAGGACTGTAAGGTGTACATGCCCAACTGGTAGGTGTCATCTGACCTTGATCTCATTTACATGGTTCAGTGGTTATAGTTAAGTATTGTGTTTTAGTCTGTTTTTCTAATACGGTTTGCAATATTTTTACTATATTTGGTGTATGGAATGATTGTAAGGTGTACATGTCTAGCTGACAGGTGTCATCTGACCTTGACCTCATTTTTATGGTTCAGTGATAAAAGTTACGCTTTTGAGTTTTGGTCTTTTTTCTAATACTTTATGCAATAGGTCAACTATATTTGGTGTATGGAAATATTTTATAATTTATGGCAGGTTTTATTTGACCTTGACCCCATTTTCATGGTTTATTGCTCAGTGTAAAGTTTTTGTGTTTTGGTCTATATTTGTTGTTAGGAATAATTGTTAGCTGTACATGTCTGCCTGGCATGGTTCATCTGACCTTGACATGATTTTCATGGCTTATTGGTCAATGTATAGTTTTCTTGGTTAATATTAAAGTTTATGTGACAGTTGTAATACTAGTAGAGCTTTATATTTAGGACTATCAACAAAATATCAATAATAAGTAAAGAAGATGAGACATTTTAGTGTGTCCACTCTTGTTGAGTTGATTGATATGTACCATGAAATTATGTATGGGACTTATGTACAATGGTGTAGTTCACTTTGTAATATGGGAGCTGTCATCCTGGAAGACTGAACACAGTGTTGTATATGTATTTGTAGGGTTTTCATGTTCTGTGCATTAATATCATAAATGAGCACTAATTTTGATCTCATTTTTGAATGATTTTGTCAGTCAAAATCGAGGTCAAAACAATCCATGTTAACGATCTTGTTGAAAATATCTGCAACAATAAAATCAAATGTTATCATGGTTATCATGGCTATAGAAATGTTCATAGCAAGGTACTGACAAAGTGCATCCTGGCTAACACAGGTTATTACAAGCAATAAGATACTAAAATTTTAAAGATCAACTTGTTTTAATTTATCAACAAATTCAATTTCTTGTAATGATTTTCAAACACTTTAAATAGTCATTTATTCCAAAGTTTTCATGAGTTAGGTTGACTTCCCTCAATGCCTGTCTAGACTGTTCGCTGATTAAATGACTAATTGGGGCAAATATTGGTCGGTCCCCTTCCTCTGTGTTATTCAAATTAATTTGCCCTTCAAGTCCATACTCCAGTAATTCTGTTTCACTAAGTTGTATTCCTACTGGGTTTTGAAGTTGGCCAGATGACCACAAAATCAAAGGAGACGATTTAACTGTACGCATCCTATGACCAGCCCATGCTGTTTCCCACAGTTGAAGCCTTCTGTTTATCTCCCCTATATATATGAAATGTAGAGCTGCTAAATTCTGAAGGTTGAATGGATCTAAAATATCTTGATCTTCCATATGATAGAATAAGTTATAAAAATAACATAGGACGCCCTCAAATATATCTCTCCATAATCTCTCAATCCTTTGATTGTGGGTACTCAGGACTGTTAACAAACTTCTGTTACCCCTTTCACTGAGCATAAAGTCTGCAACTGTTACGTTTTCCAGTCCCTTGTCTGATCTAACCCTTAAAGGCACACCGAAAAAAACAGTTTAAGACTGTTTGAGACGTGTTGGTATCACAGCATTTAAGAAACATTGTCATTCTGCTGAAACCATCATTACCACCTATTATTACGAAACGCCAGCGTACAAGCTTATGGTTAGTGTCTATATGCCACAAGTGGTTAGGCCCCATTACGTTATAAACTCGTCTGTGAAGTCTTCCTGATTTCCTTGCTTGAGCTCCAGATGAATCTAAACGTTGAATAAAGTCTCTAAGACGCCATCTCTGTACTCGAATGCCTTTGGCAATTAACATATGTTTAAGCATATTTTCACCACACAGAGGAAACTCTTGAATAGTTTCTCCCAATACAACATCAAGGTCATCATCGTTAAGTTCTGAAAATGTACGTTTATTCAGATCAAACTGTGCCATTCTTCGATATATTGTACGTTCAGATACAGGTAAAAGTTTTGCAACATCCGAGATCAAAAATCCATTATCAAGTAAATTTTCAAGTGTAGATTTGTCTATGTCAAATTTAGGAGGTCCAGAACTTCCGTGAATTTTCTTTGGTTTGATAGTCCCATATTTAATACACTCAATTCGAAGCTTCATCATGTCTGCTGAATTTGAAACTCCTAGAGCTTCTAATTCATGTATCGAAAGCATACCCACAATGTTTGGTGTTATCTTTTCTCTTTCAAAATGTACAAACGCATGCTTCAAATCAACCTTCTTAAGTACACTCAACATTAGTGATTCTTCCATTTTGTTTTTTTTTCTAATCTCCCATGATTCCCTTTGTCTTTGTAAAATAACAAAGTACCATCATATAATGTCAAAGTACCATCGTATAATGTCAAAGTACCATCGTATAATGTCAAAGTACCATCGTATAATGTCAAAGTACCATCATATAATGTCAAAGTATCATCGTATAATGTCAAAGTACCATCATATAATGTCAAAGTACCATCATATAATGTCAAAGTACCATCGTATAATGTCAAAGTACCATCGTGTAATGTCAAAGTACCATCGTATAATGTCAAAGTACCATCATATAATGAAAGTTTTTAACATGAGGCAGTTACGGCGTTCCATATGTTTACGTCCTGTCATTTCTTCTTTATATTATGAGCACGTGCCTTTGTTTTCATATATTGCATCTCTGTGTTATGTCAAATTAATTATTTGTTTGGTCAAATGATCGGTTGATATATCATTGCTATTCTTTGTTGTGTGCAATACGTATTACATAATGTTGTATGAACTGTATATTTTAAGAATATCATGGTAAAGATGATATGCGTTTTTGAAAACGTAAACAGAGATATAAAGAGCATTAAAAACCAACTGTTTAGAGAACAGTTGATCGTCTTTCCACCTAAAAATATCTATCTTGAAATGAAAATACTAATATTGAGGTTACAATGTAATTTCCAGAGTAGGATGGCATTTTTCTGCGAGCTGATTCCAAATAAAATTGCTTTCTTTAAATTTTTATTTTAGATAAGAGAGATAATTTGTTACTCGCGGATTGAAAACGGTCATTTCCGGTTTTATTTGACAGTAAACTTGATACTGATTCTAAAAATATATGGGTTTATATACTTTAACATTCACAAAGTACTAGCATTAGTTTCGTCCAATTTACACAAGGGCACTCCTGGTTTATTTTTCAAGGTCATATGGCTTGCAACTTAATGCACAAAATCCTATCACTATACCATGCATACATATTAAGTTAAAGCAAAGGTCAAAATCTAGAATGTCAAATTTACTTATGACCTTGACCTCAATGTCAAGGGCATAACTCAAGGACATGAAATTCAAAGACCTCTGGTTAATGAGTTATATTACTATACGCACAATTCTAAATATAGCAGAGGCTAAAACTCCCATTTCATTCATGTCGACGCATTTTTTCAACCAACATTAAAGTGTTACGACGTGTCGCAACGACGAATTTAGTTAGAAATAAGCCAAAATATCAATTAAAAACGTGACATTGACCTTTGACCTTTATCTTATTTTCTTCTTTTTTTAGGGACCAAAGACCTCAAACAATAATACCCTAGATCTCTTTTACTTATGGTTTACCAGTTACAATTACATTTTTCTTAATTAAAATTCTAAAATTGTACATATCTGGATATTTTCATAGACATGATAAATTTGCCAGTGGCTTCCTTATCAAGATGATGATCACAAACCTCTATTTTCCGATTCGTATTTTCGATTAACCGTCCACTCCCTATTGTAATAGGTGTTTATTAACAAAGCGAGAGCTTGACTGCCAATATTGAGAGCATTAGCCTCGCAAAAAAAATTCCAGCTACGTATTTATCGAAAATATTATGTTGCTGAACGTCCAGTGGCAAATACTTCATGCACAATTTACGCACAAAGACCGTGGCATTCTCTATACATGGTGAATCTTATTAAACGTCCCAACTCTGACTGAACGCACGCTTGTACATCTCGCATAATCAAACCTACTTCCCTAAATGGTTAAACTGCCATCAGGAACAAGAATAATAATGACCAAATTTCATTCCCCCGTTCACCTTTGAGTTTTAAATACTTTCATGGTGAGCCTGAAACAAAAGAGTTAGTCATGAATATGGAAGGTACATATACATGAACATGTATTAATTAAACAAATCGCAACATGTTCAGTGCACACTTAATCTGGGTCAATAAGTTAAACGCCAAACATTTTAGAAAAATAATTTAAGAGCAATGACTTAAGATTGCGCATACATTTGTACGGGCTCTTCTTATGATCCAAGCATCATTATAATGAAAGACAATATAGAAACAAAACAAATAAATATACAATAAGACCTTACTTTTTCTTGAAGATTGTCCTCGCAATTTGTATTTGATAAAATTCGACGGAGAGGTGAGAAAGTGCTATCTGGTAGACGCATCAGTGATCTGAAATTTACCTTTGGCAAAATTACCTTAGAATAAAATAAAGTATGCTTTAAAAAAAGAAGAACCTAGTCGTGTACACCTTTTATTTATCGGTGTGTTTGAAATAATTGGTCAATCTACTAACTTTTATGAGAATATGAGAATATGATCTGGCTTCAGATGCCAGTATTTTTTTTCGAATTTAATTTGGGTTTATTAGCTTTAAAAATTCATCATAGAGAGATAAATATAAGGGTCAAGTGAATGGACGGACAGATATTCGGTACATTTGATTACAGGTAACTGAACTTAATATTCCCTTTGAAGGTTGTTGTCTTAGAAATCATCCCAAATTTAAAAACAAAATAGGTGGAAAATTTCGAACAACATCCATTCCAAAAAAGTATTTGTTTAAAACGAGCCAAACATTGATGCAGCTTTTTGTGATGTTCCCTGCCGTTGTCTTTTGCAGCAATAGGTCGAAATACGGTCAGACAGGTTGGTTACGTCAAATAATGGCATGTTTTGTGGGACATTTTAATAGGCGTTTGTCATTTATGTACTAGGTGTTTGCACGTAAAGTTATATGCGTTTTCAAATAATTTGATAAGTGTTTGGACAAATGTAATATATGTTTACACATGACGTCGAAGGTATTAGTATGTAACGTTATAGGCGTTTGCACATAACGTAATATATTGTTTGCAAACATATTATAGGCATTTACAAATACGTAAGGAATGTTTACAGAGAATACCAATTGTTCGACAAAACGGCTTACGTAATAGATGTTTCCACATACCGTAAATTTAAAGTGGTTTGTACAAAGTCTTAGGTGTTTGCACAAAACGTCATGGTGGTTTGCACATCATGTAAAAGAAATGAACACACAATGCAATAGGCGTTTGGACTTAATGTAACACGTGTTTGCATGCATAGGGTACCAGTAGATTCACATGACATCCTGAATGTTGACAGAGCGTATAAATTGTTCGGAAAACGCATATGAACTTTACCATGATATAATATATTATCCCAGAATGTACATGTGTATATACAACATACAAAACTGTAGAATATAATATCATGAGGTTATCATAGAACAAATGTGTATAAAAACAAAACGTGTAAAACATTGAACATAACTATCCCATTTAAGACGGAACACAATTATAAACGGACTTTCTTAAAGGACACCACATAGAAGGGATTAGAAAGAACGTAAAGGTGATTGATCATAAAGTTCAGAGGTATTCACAAAATATGCAATACATACAACATAATGTAATGCATTTTGCACACAACAAAGAATAACACAATATATTATCCGATCGTTTGACCAAACAAATAATTAATTTGACATAACACAGAGATGCAATATCTGGAAACATCGGCACTCGATCGCTCATTACACAAAGAAGAATTGATAAGATGTAAAGAAAAAAGCGATAAAACACATTATATCTGTACAGTAAAGGCGTTCCATACGTAGTAGAGTAATCTATACAATTAAACGTCCACAATTTATGGAAGGTTTAAACATGCTAACATAATAATAAGAAGGCATATTTGACTCGCTAGCGTTTAGTGGTATAGATCTTATAATACCCTGATTACAGCACAGAGATAAACATCTTTATTTCGCAAACAAGTACTTTTTTCTCGTCAATATGGAAAACAGAATATTTCCCTGAACATATAACGCAATAAAGTCAATCATTTCATTTAGTGTATTTTCTTTTGTGTATTTTTTGTCAGTACCGTTTTCCGGGATGAATTGTTGATTTTGAAAAAAAAGAAGTGGATACATCGTCATTCCGTCCCCGTTTTAAATCAAAATTCCACTAATGCTGATAATTTTTACATATCATTATATATTTATATTGTAATTGGAAATTTTGTTATGACTACTGATGGTAGGTTAAATATCAAAAGGAGTATGGCCACGAAGTGCCTATATTGGCCCTGTGAAATGACAAAAAAATAAATATAAACAAGGTGGATCCATTATAGTTAAAACATATCTACTAATATCGTTGTTTGTTATTTAACAAATAAATCATATTTTCATGACGTCACTAATGTGACGTAACACCCGAAATCGAACCGGAACGCTAAAAGCATCACAATTTTCGAAGAATTCCACACTTCTTGGTTAAATTTCGCATTGGCCACAGGCCTCGACCAAAGTAATTATAATCTCATTTTAAATGTTTAATACTTTGAAATCGTTTGCAACATTTATTAGCGTGATCGAGGCCTGTGGACACATCGAAAAATAAACTTTTGCAAACAACCAAATCCGGATTCGACACTGTTATTTCCGATGTACGACAGATTTTGTGGCGAAATGTCTAATGAATCTACCACGAACTTATATTAAAATAGAAACAATTTTTATAGTTCATCTTCTTTTTATAATATTTTGAATACATCCTATCATATTTCTTTTTTTTTTTTGTGTGTATTTGAATTACATTGCGCATGTTTGTTGCCCTTACCAACAGAAATATGGATGAAGGCAGTTCGCCGGACGGTGACATATTCGGTAATTTGTGTTTTCTCTGACTGACATATACTGTAGACCATTATGTGAATCTTTTCTTGCAACTGAAGTATGCTTTTCTTGGAGATTACATATTGAGGTAAGTAACAAATAATTTACAGATTTAAAGAACAAACAAAATTGGAATAACAAGTTCCGTAGCTTCGTCAACTGCCGACGGAGATTTTTTGTTCCCGTAGTTACAACGTGTTCCTGTGTTTTTATTGAAACACAGGACAAATTTGTAAAAAAAAATGACTAGTTGATAATAAATTAATTAAGAGTTCATTGTGAAGAACGTTATTTTAACACTTAAAAGGGATTTTGAAATGTTATGTTTAAGATTGGTCGGCTTTGCTATGAAAAAAAAATGGGGCAGCTTTAAATTAAGCGTCCTAAAAAGATCCTAATAACTATGCTGAAGCAGTAATATATATTTACTCATGTATGTTTTAAAAAAAAAAAAACGAAAAAAAACAAAACAAAAGCAGACGACTAGCTTCAGTACTGACTTAAAATTTATATACCACTTGTTTTCCACCTTTGGAATGTACGACGACGTGGTGTAATGGTTAGAGCGTTACTCTTTAGAGTGGCATGACAAAGCTAGTAAGGGTTCGCGGCCCATTGGTATAAAAAGGTTTATGCATTACTTTCATTCCTGTGATTGTTTGAATGGATCCACTGATATTTTTTTTTATTTTCTAGTCTTACTGATTAATTGATAACATTATTTTGAAACGTTTCTATTCGGCATTTGATTTTTTTTAAAGAAATTGTTAGCCAACAAATTATTTTTATATAGAACTTGCCTTTCTGATGTGTAATAGAAATTAAACAAGTTAAGATACCTGCATACTCAGTCCCCAATAAATGATCAAATATGCTATGATCTATAAAAACTGTTTGTAGTGTGACTACTACAATGTACTAGTGTCGGTGAGTTAGGACTGGGAACTAAATTATTTTATTACACATTGTCTGTTCAAGTTTCATTTCTGAACATATATGTTTATACACAATAATTAAAAATAAGATGTGTTATAAAAGTGTTGCTCTGTTAAATATTGTTGGGTTGCTGTTCATTATCACATGCATTAAATCTCCTGTTCTAAACTGCAATCGTGGTTCGCGTACTAAGATTCATTTCTTTATTTCACTTCAGAATGCCTGGAAGCAGTCCAAAGTATTACCCGTGCGTTCTATGCAATAAAAGGACTAAACCACATGAAAGAAGATCAATCAAAAAATCTGTAGCAAAGTATTGGAAGAAGAATGTTTTGACGAACGCGATTATTTTAATTTTCTATGGTCTACTTTCCATTTCTGTGTACGCCATCCCATCGGCACCAGCAAATTGGGTATATGTGTCTCTATGGATACGTTACTCCTCTAAAGCTAGCTCAAAGTACGTTGTTTTTGTTGAACGAGGAATACTGCTTTCTCAAGTTGCTAAGTCATCATTCAAGAAATTTTACGGTCGCCATCATGAGCTGATTGTCCATTATGACAACAATGTGTCAGAAATCATATCTAATATTCTTCATCAGTTATAATAACCTTCCATCATTACCGAACTGAAAAAAGAAATAACAGGACGGGTGCCGTACACATTGCAAGAAAGGCTTACCCTTCCGTAGCACCTGATTTCACTCCCGGTTTTTATTTGAGTTCGTGTTTTTTCTTATCTATTTATTTATTAACTGTTGATGTAAATGTCGTTTGGTTTTGTGAGTCATTGTTTACTCCTTTGTTTTGATTGTTTTTGTCTTTGATAGTCTCTGTTATATATTCAAAACTGATTTGGACTCATGTTTTGGGCTTGACATTTTTACGATACATGTCTATTACTTGGCATTAATTTGCTGTCTCATTACGTTACCGCAGCATGTCTTTTTTAATAACTCTTATACATGCACCCAAACACGCTTACACACATATGAATCAAAATGTTGTAAATACACAAATAAGCTGCATGTGTGCAGATAGTTACTGTCGCTTCCAGTAATATTGAATTTATTTTTTTAGATTTATTCAAATCTTCAACATCGTACAGTGTAAATGACGCAAATAGAATTTTTGACTTGTTATTCAATCAATCAACTTACGATAAAAGGGTTCTACCAGACTACCCAGTAAGTGTACGTGCTGAATACAACTTGCATTTTGTCAATTCATTGGTAAGTATATTCAGTTTTTGTTTTCGACCACTTCTAGGTCGCATAAAACATTTCTTAGTGCTAATCAGGCAAACCTAACATCAAATATATATATAGACAAACATGCAATATAAAAAGAAATATATATTTCAACTATTGAATATAAAATATGGAGATATGGTACGATTGGTATTGGGACAGCGAGACAGTCAAATGAAACAACTAAAGGTCACATTATGGCTTTCAACAATTAGCAAAACACATACCTTGAAGTCAACTAGTATCTACCCTAACACGAAGGAACAGTTACATCGAGAGAAAAAAAAGCATACGCATAATTTATCACAAAAAATAAACGAAATCGAAACAGATACCAACCAACGGCAGCCACTGCATAACGTTATCCTGATTTGAGACAGGCACACATAAAAAAAATGTTAGGTAAAAGAGCTCATGAGCGATCAATCCTCTCTCTTACTGAAGCAAGTGGTGTAACAGCACATTTATGAGAACAAATTTAATGGTTCAATTTGGAATGCATTGAATTATCAGACCGGCACAACGCAAAGGAAACACGATTTTATTTTGGAATAAAGCGCTTACAAAATAAAGTGTTTGGCTTAACTGTGTCAATTTCAAAATCGTGTAAAAGGTTTGATATCATAGGCCAAATATATATGGGACATGTGGCAAAACAATTAGATACAACAAGAAGTAAAAATTGAAGACATTTTTTACTAAATATTTCCATCCCAAATGTACATATGTTAATAGGTAAATATTTACTTTAGGTTAAAAATACAATTTTGAGTGTCAGATGATATCTTTACTCGCACTGATACAAAAAAATAGGTAATTACACCCCATAATAGAACTTCCAAGTCACGACTAGGACGTGTCTCAAATGCGTTTAGGACACGTTTTTCCTTCGTAGCGTGCATTCCATCTTCGTTAGACAATCGCCAGGCATATGCTTAAAGCTCGTTGTGCACACGATACATATATGATTGACAGGTTGAATGCATCCAAAATTACGAGCGTATTGGCAGCGTACATGATTTTTCAACACGACAGACGTACGTCGAAGTTACACGCTGATGTGTGACGCCGGTATAAGTATCCATCGCGACGACTTTCGAAAGCTGCGGATGGTCATATAACTAGCTGATAAATAAATAAATTTTCATATAAAAAACAGAAAATGACGTTGGTGTGTTTGATTTCCAGTTATGAGTAAAAAAAAAAAAAAAAAAAAAAAAACCCAAACAAATGTAAACTACCGGTGGTACTGTATAATTATCATTTTAATGAACAATGTCAATAACAAAATAGTTATCCCTGGTTTCCCTCTTATTTCACATGCAAATGTTTACAAATTTCTATTTTGTATTAGAGACACTGCTGTTAACATGTACAACCCATCCCATTAATTATATGATTTGATAAAGGTAAAGCTTGAGGTTGCATGAATAAAATACAAGTTTGGTTAATGGACTTGCAAGCTAATAATACAACAACGATGGTGTTTTGACAATATTGAACCAAACGGACTTCTAATAGCGAAATATAATTCTATCTTTAGGTTCAAATAATATTTGATAAAGGGAAATTTTATTTCTGATTTGTAGCTTATGTTCTTTTCATAGGTTAGTTATTTCAAATACTAATTGAGAAATACCTCTGATATGAAGCCTTTAAATCACTTCAAATTAGATAAAACAAAACATCAGAGAGATATAACGTACAATTTTTAAAAATGAATTCCAAAATGTGTTACTCATTTGCGCTTAGACACAAAGACAATATTTGTGGAGATATTGCATTCAAAAAGAAGTGTACTGTTGAACAGGGTTAGTTTCAAATGCGCAATAACTGTTAAATACATTATTTAAAATATCCAAACATCTTGTGCGAAACCACAATATAGCGCAACAACAAATTATTGTCAGAAGGACAATGCCATTTATTGTAGATATTTAAGGAGATTTGCTACTCAGTTAAAAAAAACAAGCTGTTCATAACACTAGTATATATTGATAGCGGATTATCAAATGAACCAAAACGGCATAAAAAAGGGTCAAAGTCCTTGTTTTCGAGATATTATCCATTGAAATTTTGGCGGGAAAATGGTCTCTTTTGATTTTGCATAGCTTGATCATTGACAAGTTTAAGTGCTTAAAAAGTATTAAAAAATGACAAGGATTTTATAAGACTTTTTCACTTGGCTTATAATAATACATGTTAAAGATTCATAAAAAAAAAGAAAAATGTGGGTCAATGGGCAAACATTTTTGAAGCATTCAATTGGATAAAACCTGAGGATTCCAAAAATCTGACAAAGCCTCCAAAACATGATAAGCGAACATCCTTAAAACGGTTTTTAGCCATTATTATTTTATTTATTTTAGGATATCAAGTCACAGATTATGTCAACAGGAGGATGGTTCGGCTTGGTCAGTTAATCATTTTATTTGCACTTCTTTTTAACATAGCAAAATTAAAGGTAACGTCTGAAACTACAAAATTAATCTGAATTACCTGATAAATGTATTCACAGTAAAAACCTTCTGTGAATAAGTATGTGAATAAGTGTGTGTTAGCTAAAAAGACTAATATGTTTTGAGAACTAACGTCAACCATTTGTGTATTTACGACGACATATGGCAATTTTTCATCTAAAAATACTTGTGTTGGTTAAACTTCCTTAAAACAAAGTTGTCTATACTTTATGTGTTTTGCTAATTAAGGACAGAATTCGGACCAATACACAGTTGCGAGCAGACCACGTATGATATGTTTATGGAAAAAATAACGGTGCATTTATTGATTTCCTCTTCATGTAAACACTGCGTTAATTCTGAGTTTACTCAAAAATTGCACACAGTCATTTGAACTAATAGGGTATTTCCTCTTACGTTTACCTCCAAGTTAACGAAAGCACGGCGCGTCTTCTAATTAAGCTAAGGGTGAACGTGCGTTTAATTTTTCGTTTACGCGTCTGGCGTACTACATTATAATCCTGGTACCTTTGATAACAATTTACATCACTGGGTCGATGCCACTGCTGGTGGACGTTTTGTCCCCGAGGGTATCACCAGACCATATGGACCAGTAGTCAACACTTCGGTGTTGGCACGAATATCAATAAATAAATGTGGTCATTTTTATAAATTTCCGGAACTTCAAAACTTCGAAAAACTAAGGATTTTCCTATCCCAGGCATAGATTGCCTTAGCCGTATTTGGCACAACTTTTTTGGAATTTTGGATCCTCAATGCTCTTCAACTTTGTTCTTGTTTGGCTTTATAAATATTTTGATATGAGCGTCACTGATGAGTCTTATGTAGACTAAACGCGCGTCTGGCGTACTAAATTACAATCCTGGTACCTTTGATAACTATTTACTTCTTTGTTAACATGCAAATAAACTCATCATAGATACCAGGATTGCATTTTGTATTTACCCAAGACGCGTGTTTCGTCTTCAAAAGACTCATCAGTGACGCTTGAAAACACAACAGTTAAATAGGCAAAATAAAGTACGCAGTTGAAGAGCAGTGAGGACCAAAAATTCCTAAAAGTTTTGCAAAATACAGCTAAGGTTATCTTTTCCTGAGTGAGAAAAGCCTGAGTAAAAAAATCAAAAGTTTTGTAAACAGTTAATTTATAAATATGACCATATCAATAAAAAGGCGTGTCTTCTATTTCTGTTAACAGTAAACGACGTTTACCATGTTTACAAGTTGTAGTAAACTCGTGTCAACGCAGACTGGGATTGTAATAAAACGAGCAACACAACGGCTGTCACATGTTGAGCAGGATCTGCTTACCCTTCTGGAGCACCTCATATCACCCCCTCAAGTTTTTGGTTGGGTTCGTGTTGCTCAGTCTTTAGTGTTCTATGATATTTCTTGTGTACTTTTATGTGTCTGTTTGGTTTTTTTCATGGCGTTGTCAGTTTGGTTTATCTTCGATTTACGAGTTTGACTGTTCCTCCGGTACATTTCGCCCTCCTCTTGGCATTCAAACTGTACACAAGGAATAAAAGATGTTCCTCTAGAAGCGTTAAACCTTTTTTTTAGATTATGTCAGTGGACATGGATTTTAAAACGATTTCATGGTCCACAAACTGTAAATGTTCTAATTTGTTGTATTTCAGGAATCCTGACCAAGATAGATTTGCCATAAATCATGTTGTCTTCAGTTGACCACTTACTCCTGGCGCTATCTCAAATATTATTTTCACATCGCCATATAGTTTTGCATTTAAATTTGGCATATTTTTTATCAAAATTTTGTGTAAAACAACAGCTATTTTTATTTATTAGCAATATACAAATTTACAATTGTCTATTAGCATTTAAATTATTCCATTAGCATTTAAATTATGCCCCCCCCCCTTAAGAATGAATAGTTTTACACATATTGAGAGCGCTGTAAGTATATGGTTAAAAATTAAGTTGCCAACAAAAAAGGCAACAATAGTTCTATATTTATTTATTGTCATGTACTGGTTTGATAATTGAGGATGTTTTCTACGTCAGATTGTGCAAAAGATGTCGATATTTTCCATTTTTTAAATTCTATAAAACAACAGCCTCCAAATTTTTTGTCCCTAGTGATGGATAATTAAGCACAAATTAAAAGCTTTATAAGGTTACGGTTATCAATATTTATGTCGGTAACGATAAAAACAAACATTATTTCTTTTTTTTAATTTATATTCTTGTACTAGCCTAATACTTGATTATACCATAACATAATTTGCTAACTCTATAAGTCTACTATTACTAATATTAATGTTTTGTAAAATTAAAAAGTGGCAATTTTTATGTTATTAAATTATTATTTTGGTACTGGCCTGATAATTCAGTACTGCTTAAACCTCATAATTGATTGTTTAACATAAACATGATAACAAATGAAGATATGTAAGTTGAAATTGCAAATTACCTGATAATAAAGTACTTCGTATTCCTCCGTAGAGATTGATATACAGTGAAGTTTTAAAATTGCAGTAGACAATGAACTACGGCAAATGTTTTGATATGAGCCTTGAAACAAAATTCCATAGACAATTATATGTTGCCTGTTTTATTTCATTTCTTGGACAATTTTCTAGATTAATCTTCCGTAATAAATATTGTAGTAAGTATATAAAACTTTTTACAGTTTTGAAGTTTGTAATCATTTATTAATTTAAAAGAAAAACATATTTTTTGCGATACTTTATTTTGTTTATCATTTGACACATATGAATAAGCCATTGACACTAAATAAAACAAAATTACATAGTAACACAGTTCATTTGGTTACAATAAAAAAAAATGTTATTGTGACCGCCAATATCCATATGATATTGGTTCCCTCTCTTGAAATACTTTTTTGGAAATTGGTCTTTGAAGTAACAATAATCATGTCTTATTGTTACTTTTTGCGGGTAGCCATAGCCAGTGTTTTTACATTATTATGTGCTTGGTCTGTACCAAACTGATTGCTCAAATCATTGTCATTTGTACTTTTTCATGTTTTTACTATGATGTTTTAGGAATGGAATGATAACCGATTGCGGTGGGAAAACTATTCTTATGGCGACATTGAGTATATAATGCACCCGTGGACATAGTTTGGCATCCCGAATTGATTGTGCTGAATTCGTACGTATTGAAGTAGTTTTACAATTTTATAGTGAGTAAAAAATAATAGTTTGGTTGTTAATTAAAAGTTCTCATATAAAATATTCTGATACCATATTCATAAAGATCTGTATAGATCGGTTTAATATTTATTGCACTTGGTAACTGTCATCCGACGTAATACCTCATCTCGTTTTAAGCACCGGTAATGTATATGTAATAAAAATCTTAGAAATTATTTCTTCTCTTTATCACTAAACTATTGCATAATTATTTATCTAATAACTTTATCATTCCATTTAGTGTAAATGAATTAACAAACATCAATGGTGAAGACAGACACATCCGAATACGTTATAACGGGGAAGTACGATGGGAACCATTCGCAATTTTGTCCACGTTATGTGACATGAAAGTCACGTATTTCCCATATGACAGTCAAACTTGCGCCATAGAGTTAGCTAGCTGGGATTTCCCAACAGTCGCAGTCAACTTAACATTCTCAACTTCAAATAAAAATCAATATAAACTAAAAAAAGAAGGGGATTGGACGCCTGTAGGAACCTCTCGGAAAAACGTATTGTTAATTGGAGACGATATGAAATATTCGTTACTCAAGTTCTATATAGAATTAAAAAGGCTACATGGTCATTACGTAATGATCATGTTAGTTCCGACCATTCTAACTGCAGTTTTAACATATGTTACATTTTTTTTACCACTTGAATCCGGAGACAGGATTGGATATATTCTTACAGTAGTACTTTCTTTGGTGGTTTTATTGACGTTATTTTCAGACAGTCTACCTACATCTTCAAAACATACATCAATTCTAGGTAAAGTTACAGTTTGTTATATACATGTGTGTACAATCATGTTTTGTCTTTTACATATATTAAAAAGATTCAACTGCCATTTCTACATACCATTATTTTGATGTTTTAAAGCGTAGTGTCAAGTAAATGATACATGCTTTAGAATCTGGTTGATAATGTCGGTAACTCAGGTTATCCCACATGCAAAAACATTTTGGCGAATGCAAAGTCCTTTTATGGCTTCAATGATTATCTTTCTCCATCTGATGAGTTAATATAAAAAAGAAGATGTGGTACGATTGCCAAATAGAGAACTCTACACAAGAAACCAAAATGACACAGAAATTAACAACTATATGTCACTGTACGCAGCACAGTGGTATAACAGTACAACAAAATATCGAACTATAAAAAACCAGTACTGACAAAATCAGTACTGAAATAGTACTGGCAAAATCAGTACTGATTTCATTGAAAGTATAACATTATAAGTTTTCAGTCTTTCCTTACAGTACTGATATGCACGAGGGTAGAAATGTACCAAAAAAGTATGGGTAAATTATTGGTAGTGTAGACAATCTTTAGATAATCCAAAACGGCCGTCCTTGTAATGAAAACTTGGGAAAAGTTTTACACTGACCCTATTTGAAATGCATAAAAATTACATTTTCATAAAAAGTATTACACCAAAGTCAATAAAACTGTATCGATATATAACATGACATTTGCCAATGAGATGTATGCTTTTAGAATTTTGAAAATATCCACATTCACGATGGAAAAAGCAAAAATGTCAAAATTTTCCAAAAAAAAATCAGTGTTCCAAACTGAAAGAAATGTTAACTGGTATTTGATAATTTGCAATTTGAATTTGCAATTCTAATATGGCCGACGTAACCATGGAAAAATTCTAAATCTTGAAAACTTAATGAAACTTTACAAAAATTATAATTTGCATGTGTGGATGCGCTTTTTGACTTTATTATTATTATTTTTACTATATATTTTTTGGTACGCTACATTTCCAGAAGCTTATGGAACCAATCTTATTATATCATGTATATATATAGGATTGTTAACTATAACGGATACCACCATCTGTAGATATGCATTTAGACTTTGGAATTTGTTTAATGGCCACCATTACCATTAAAAAAAAAAAAAAATTAAATTCCATTTATGTGTTTATGACTAATTTGAGTATGCGTGAACTGACAATCAACGTTGGTGTCAACTATGAACACATTTTAATTCAGTTTGGGGATCTGCAGAACTATACAGCTGCGGCTGTTTCTGGAATTGTCTTAGCATAAAACACTATGGAAATACACGAAAGTAGTATTTCTTTTAACAGAATTTTATACATATGTTATCTTTAATGTAAAGTTGGTGAAGAAGTTTTGAAAATTACCCGATGGCAACCGTTTCAATGAAAAAAGCAGAATTGTCAAACACATAAAGTGCTCAAAACTTAATTAAACTTTATATTAACTGACACATTGTAAATATCTGACATTTGACCCGAAGATTTTCAAAAAAGACCGAGTTGCCATGAAAACTGCAAAATGTGAAAATATTTTAAGTGCATTAAACTTAATAAAACTTTACAGAAACGATTACTGGCATGTACAAGTGTGGCATTTGAATTGGGAATGTTCAAAATGACTACTGAAGGACCGGCGATATCCGCGGTTGCTTGCAGTAGCAATTATCGTGTTTATTGCATTTTTGTTGCTTTGCATATTGTTTGAGGTACGATCTATGGGGCGCCGAATGGGACTCTTGTGATTTTGTACTCGAAATTCAATTTTGTACGGACAAAAGTGAGTTTGGTTCAACAAAATTAGTTCAGTTTAACAAAATTTGTAGCAAACTACAAATTTAAAATGTTTTCATACAAAATTATCTTTCAGTGGACAAAAGTTACTTTGACATGACAAAATTCATTTTTGTAACACAGACTTTACTTTTGTTACCTAATTTGAAAATTGTGTGACAAAAGTCAGTTTTGTATGCAAATTTGTTTAGCTTGGATTTTGTGAACTAATTTGCATTCAAAATCGACTTTTGTGACACAATATTAACTTTTGTGAGACAAAATTGACTTTTGTGAGACAAAATTGACTTTCCATACCAAATAACAAAAGTCAATTTTGTATGCAAATAAGTTAATATTTGCATACCTTTTTGACAAAATTGACTTTTGTCATGACAAAAACGAATTTTGTCTACAAAAATGAATTTTATCTACAAAAATGAGTTTTGTCATCACAAAAATGAATTTTGTCATCACAAAAATGAAGTTCTCGTAAAACAAGTCTGTATCACATAGTTTTGTAAGACAAACATGATTTTGTTATGACAGAATTGAATTTTGTAAAAAAAAACCACAAGAGTCCCATTCGGCGCCCCGTACGACCTATTTATTACTATCATATTACATGTACTTCAAATTATTAGAATCAGACTTCCTTACATTCCATATAAGTGAAGATGATTGTTTATCTGGAGAATAGTTAGTCAAATAGATTAATGTTGTTTTTTTTTTACATTTTATGTATATGAAACAATGAAAGTGAAGAAAATAGAGACAATTTTGAGAACACTTCGATGTGTATACTTATTATCAAGATCAATATCCATATTTTGTGAAAATCTCTAAAACCAATACATAGGAATAATGGAACATCGTGACTCAATATCCTGGCTAGACTATCAGTAGTACTTTATCATGTGTATAGTGCAAAATCCCGTGACGAATATTTAAATTTCTTACTATCAATGTCCTAAGTGTTGCGAGTATATATCACGTGAGAATAACGTAAATTTGTTATTTTATATTTTAGCTTATAGATTGCCTACCGTTTAGTGCAGCTTCTGTATAATAAAATTGATTTTGTAGTGAAAAACGTAAGTTCATTAGTGAAACTGTGATGTTTTGATTCAAATTTGATTTTTTTTATTATTTTGCAGTGTTATTTGTTATGATAACATTAGGAATGGCTGTGCTTTTGGTTATTCTAACGATAGTTATCATGTGGCTCTACCATAAACCGAAAAGCTACGTTGTCCCAAAATGTATACATGCCTTAGTAAGGAGGACGTTGAAATGCACTGACAACAAAGTTAATCATCGTGATCAATATCAAGCTGAAGAATGTGGCCAACAAACAGGGGAAAAAAAATACAGCAACAAGGAGCTAGCAGAATTTTTTGATTATATTGTCTTTCTTGTGTTCACATTTTTATATATATTAGTAATTGTTGGTTTCATAGTATTTTTGATCAAAGCAAGACACTAACTATGTACTATATGTATGTTTCAGTTTATCAATAGTTAAGTATAAGTAGTTCCTGATTATGACATTTTGGAGTGCTTTTTTCGTCTCTGATTTTATCACATAGCATTTCACAAATCATTATTACTATTGTTTTAATGATATTTTTATTATACGCTAAATCCAACTAAAATTAGGGATGTACACCTCCGAGGAGCCAAACGTTTCTAGAATTAAACGTTTTTCTTAACCTGATTTTTTGGGTTTTTAAGACTTTTAAAAAAATATTGGTGAAGAAAAAAATCATATGGTGGTGCACTTCTTTTTTGTTTGGCTACGGGCCTTCGAAAATACCCAGTTTTGATGATTTTCCAATTTTTTATCTCTTGTTACCTTTTTGGGGCTATTGTCATGAAAAAATCACAGTTCCACAATTTTTTTTTTCATACTTTCAATTAAGATGAAGTGAACCAATCTGAATAAATTTAACTTCAAAAACTATAAGTCGGTGATAATATAAGAAAGTTTTATCATGTGTTGATGCTTTTTTGTGTAAAATTTACCATGCTGTCAATTTTGTCAATTTGTGATTTTTCTCAGTTTTAAGAACAAAATGCATGTTATTTCAACTTTTTTGTTATAAATGATTGAAAACATACATATCTAAGAAATATGAAACGACAAAAATGATATGGGATGTACACGATTCTTGTAATAACAATGTGTGTACCCCTCACCCATTTTCTCAAAAGTTTGACTAAAAAGACTGACTTGATTGACCATAAAATTTGAAAACGGGATTACTCATAAACTAATCATTTTAAGTACACAATTTTTTTCACAGCTTTATGTTTGATTATGATATTTTAAAATGCATTGATATTTTCCACTTGTATCACATTATATGTAACCACCAACCAATTTGGGCACGCACAGTCTCATATCTTCATCAAATTTTATTTGTGAGTAGGTATCGATACACATTCATGAAATTTGTTGACAAAACAATTGTTTATGTTCATGTTGCCATGGACACAGGTCCTCTTGAATTACGTCTGTTCAGGTTGCTCACCAAATTCCGACCGTATAATGAAACTTCTAACAACTTCCATACCACATTGGAGGTGTAGCTAGCTGTAAAAACAATTTAAACCAACCATTTTCTTCTGAAAATGCATGTACAAAGTCAGAAATATGTAATTGTTTTTCACGTATTCCGTTGATAAATAGCTTTCTAATTTCTAACTTTTAAAGATTTTTCCCTTTTTTAATTTGTCTTCGATTTCGGTATTTTTGTTCATCAGTTAGTTCAGCTTAAGTTGGGCCATTAGGGTTATGTGTCCATCGCGGCATTTCATATATCATTATACGATTTAGGTTTTGCTCAGTGTTTCAGACCGTACCGTGCCATATACAAAGTTACATTTTTCCATAAACTGAAATGCACTGTTGTCATTCATTACAATCATGCCACTATTTATGGTTAGGTTTATTTAATTGTGAAATAGAATTGTCAAGGATAAACTTCTAGGCGCAATTTTAATGTGCCCTTCGCGGCGTTTCATATATCATTATACGATTTAGGTTTTGCTCAGTGTTTCAGGCCGCACCGTGCCATATACAAAGTTACATTTTTCCATAAACTGAAATGCACTGTTGTCATTCATAACAACCATGCCACCATTTATGGTTAGGTTTATTTAATTGTGAAATAGAGTTGACAAGGATAAACTTCTAGGCGCAATTTTAAAACTCTTATTCCCTTATCAAATGCTTTATGAGATTTCAAATTTTGTTTTTAATTTCTTCTTATATATAGATAACATTCTATTTTATAATAATGTTTCCGAGGAATTATGACTATTAATACTGATTAAATAGTTTCAAAACACTGTAGACAAAATAATATATATCACGTGTTGAAGATCAAACGTACAACTGCAGCAGACTCGAGCTCTCTACACAATATTGAATTAAGAATGACCTGCATTAGTTACTTGACGTTGGACATACATTTCTAGATTTTTACGGTCCAACAGGGGACCGTTGTAATTATTTACACTTGAAGGTGAAGGAAACATAAGTAGGAATCATTGAATAAGATTTTATTTTTTTTTCCTTTTGTTTTCCTTTTTTCAGCTTATATTTTTATCATACAACATGTACAATGTATATATTGTTTTTATATAAAATAAAAATAAATATTTCGCGACTGTTCGCCCTGCTTTTTGTTACAGAACCATTTTTGATCGCCACTGAAATTGAACGTATTATTTAGATTCTAGAAAAAAAGTATATATTGATATTACCAAATGTATTGCTAATTTGTGTTTGTTTTTATTCTAAAATAGAAATTTAAAAAAGAACGATGTGTAAATGTAATTGTGTATGAATGTGCATTCTAATTTTCAGATGTACATTATATAAATGCTGAGCATACATGTAGCACAACCTAAATGCCATATTTTCTTACGTTGATAATTCTACTGCGTGGTCAGAAAAGGATGTCTTTCATGCTCGTGTATTCATTTTGTATAACATTTAATCTAATAAAATCTACGAAAGCCAAATGGATATTGCAAACACTAATTGCACTAGTTTAAGTCATTGAAACATAAACACACGTATAAAAAGGTCAAGCCGTCTTCGAAAATATCATTTTCAATCTTCACACATGACGCATGACGAACAGACTAAAAATAATTTTAACGTGCTGGGTTTACAAGGTTACAGTCAGCCAGAGATGGATTCGATTACTTTCAATGTAATTGATTAAATTACAATTACTTTGTCATTTTTGCGATTAAATCATATTAATGATAACATCATTTCTGAAAGTGTCTGATTAAATTAATGATTACATTGGCAAGGTAATCATGATTACATCTGATTACAATGAATTTTAAAAACAAAACATTTTTAATGAAGTGAATGAATAAACGTTTAATATACTATAGCATTTTTAGAAAGGACTATGTTTCATAAATTATAAAATGATAACTTTTAACTTCATCTATTCAAATAATCACAAAAGTTCACTACATACATGAACATTGTGTCACGGGTTCTAATCCATGACACTTTGTCATCCTTGATCTCTGAATTATTTTGACTTCAATTAAATAAAGCTTTATAAAGAGTTTGCTCTTTGTCTGTTAACCTCTTCCAGACTTATATGTATTTCAAGTTGCAGTTTATGAAAGTTGAATTATGGATGAAATAAAGTTACCAGTAAAAATCTATGTAAAATTTCAATAAACTTGTTTATTCAAAATGTAAACAAAATACAAGTACTAAACATCATTGCATTTTACATGTTCAGTCCAAATACATATAAAATTTTGCTTATTTTAAACAATATTTTTCCAACTTATAACTTTGTTTGTGCTAATTAGAGAATTTTTTGTCCTACAGCTATAATCAATAGGTAATTGCAATAAAAACAAACCTTAACTGGTTTCCTACCTGTCAATTCAAAGTTGACAAAAATCACAATATTAACAAGAGATTATAATTCAGGGTTGAAGAGAAGTATTACTAGAATATAACAGTTATTATCAAATAAATATATACATGATATACATGTATGTACATCTTTAAATTATCAATATATGTAAAATATCTTTTACTCAGGCCAAATACATGATTGTATTTATATGTCTCTTCTTAGGCTAATGCTGTGACAATTTATTTTTTTACTGAAATATACAAATTAATATACATGCTTTATAAAGTAAACAAAACTATCTTAACATGCTTAATATTTATCAAATAAGAATAACAAAAAGGTTCATTTCTTGACCATAAACAGTTAAAAAAAAATGCATTGTAATCAAATGTAATCTAAAAGTAATCAGGATTACAGGGTGTTTTGAAAGTAATTGATTAAATTAAATTACATGTAATCAGTTTTTTGGCTGATTAATGATTAAAATGATTACTTGAAAAATTGTAATCAATTACAGCTAATTAATGATTACAATTACAATTGCCAGGAAGAGATGTTTCCCTATCCGAACATAATTTTGACATGGTTAACAACGATGTGTTTGCAAGGTCATACAACTTACACTTTACATATATCAAACAATGACGAAAAATTATTGCACCGTGTTATAAAAACAAAAATGGAAGACCTGAACAACGTTTCCATGGTATAACCTGAAATCAAAATTTCTGATCATTCAAAACGAAATTAAAGAATCACTTATCGAAGTGCTTCGTGTCAAATGGAATAAAAAAGGTTGCAAAGTATCTTCAAACTGCTAAAAGGAGATCATACCTTGAAAAAAGCCAAAGAGCACAATTCGGAAAAATGCTGATAAACCATGGTCAAAAGAAATAGATCTAAATAAAACACCGTACAAACTGTCCACAAACCCTACACGAACATCTAAATATTGACACAGAAATTCAATCAAAACCGTGTTTTACCTTGTATGTTCTAGTCTAATGCACATTTCCTACTCAACTAATAAAAATGCTTGGATAGCCTAGACCCTATAGGTAAAAATAACACATGCATTAGAGTTACAAGACACAAAAAGACACACAAAAGTAAGTACTAAGCAATACGATTCCCTTTCAAACAGATAAGTGGTTAAGACTAATTAAGCCCTGTAATATCAAGCAGTTACTAATTACAATTTTCAATGCTTTTAAGTCATCAAAATAATTTCAGGATATAACTGAAAAAAATCAAATTAAATAAATATACTATTATCAAAACATTTACAACAAATGACATATTTTAATGGCTTATCCTTTTCCCATACTAATACTAATACAAAATAAATATAATAAATAGTATATCTTTACGGCTTTTAAAGACGAAAAGATGGTTTGATCTGGCAGGTAAAATGTTTTATTACTTTTAAACTTAGACACGTCATAACAAAAGAAGCGAAATATGATATCGACCATATCATGAGACATCTGTAAAACTGTAGGAATCCTTAAATTGATATCTTGGAGATACGCAGCAATCCTTAATCATGACTTGTGATATAAAAAACAAGTTCCTAATACTATTCATCAGATGCTCATGTCAATAAGAAATGTTCCTTCGTTGAGGATCGAGGTTAAAAAAAATTGGAACATCCAAAACTTATCCAAACGTTTCTAACTTGGTTATAAAAATATATCCCATAGGACCAGAAATTTCAGAAACAACAGACAAAGCTCCTTCCGCCTCATTTGTATACTAATATGTAGAATTTAACATAAGCGGTCATTTACGTATCAGACTCATTGACAAACGAGACTATTTAAATTTTCCCCATCTAAGCAGCAATAGACAAATTTCACCTGCATATGGGATGTACATTTATCCAACTCATTCGGTATTCAAGTGCAGTTGCTACGCAGACTTTATAAAACGTCAACACTGTCTGATCAGAAAATTGATGAACCAGTGTAATGTCATATTAAGTCTCGTCCTTTTTCTAAAAAAAATGTAAAAATAAATATTCTGTTTCAACTCCACAAATAATATTTGATTGTTTTAAAGTATAAAATCGACATTTTGACGTTATTTATCATCTGAATTATCTGAATTACGTGTTATAGTGTTGTTTTATTTGTCTTTGTATATTTTCACCTTTACTGTTTAATATTTTTGTAATATACCTTTGGCATTGATTGGCTTTAATACAATGTACAACCCGCCAATTTTTTGTTCATTTTGTTATGGTAATTTTTGTATTCTTGTCTTGCATTTTTGCTTATGTTCTTCGTCTATAGAGTGTCTGTTTGCCATTTTACTTTCTTTTCTGGTGTAATTATATGCTTTATAGTGAAAAATTTTAAGACTCAATGTTGACTGCTGTACCCCATTTTTTGTTTACATTTACCTAGTATGTTTTTTTTTTGCTCACACATTATTTTCGATATGATGGAATTGTATGCTACTGTCATACAAATGAGAGGTTTACCTAGCTATAAAACAGGGTTTACTCTATCATTTTCTACATAAGAAAATGCCGGGACCAAGTTAGGAATATGACAGTTGTTTTCAATTCGTTTGATATATTTGAGGTTTTGGGTTTAATTTTGATGTATATGTTTTGAAATAAAACAAAGTCATCATATTTTTTGACTTTACAAATTAAAGCGTTTGATTGTATGGAATGAATGTGTATATACTGAGAGGTAAGGCATGTTTAAAGATGTGTATTAATAAGTGTTGTATATCTCTCAATAAGAAAATTGACAGGAGATAAGACAAGACTGTCCTCTCATGATTATAATATTCTGATTGGTGTTGACTTCCTAGCTTTCGAATTAAATACCAAAATTGTCAGCTAGCATGAGGCATGGCTTTGCAAATTTATCAATGACTTTCCGTTTTACTTTTTGACATTGTTGTTATTTTATTTTTTACCAACGATTTGTATAAACTAAGGCTTACAGTGTGATAATATTTGTTGTAATGGTTTTAATAGTTCAAAAATATTGTCATAAAATTAAACAAAAATTACAGAAAAATATTTTTGACTTTATAAGAATCAAGGTTAAACAAATAAATCAAAAGATACGGGACCGTGTCAAAGAAGCCTTGGACAAGGACGTGTCTGATGATGGTCTAAGAACACGTCTTAGTCCCAAGTCAGGTTAACGAAGTTCTCCTAAAAAGATATGTACTTAATTTGATCCTAAATTTAGGGTATATACATAGGTGGCTAAGGATGGCCCTAGGATAGTCCTATACGTTACGAAGTCGAAATGAAAACAACTAGTGGGACATAAAGTAAATTATGAATATGCTTATACAATCTTTAACTATTATACATGTACTATTATAGGAATAAGACGACATTTCAAAAATAGTTTCAAAATATTGTGAAACATGCTAAAGTTTCAATTGTTTTACATCATTTTAAATTTGTAGACACATTTAATTCATGAAATACTTCCAGATACATGTATCAACAAAGTGCGTTTCTGGTATGCAATTTGAGTTTAAAGAATAATAAAAATGCTCACAGTAAGATAATATTTTTCTGGGTGTTCCAGAACAATTGTAGCTCTAGAAAACGTATATTTGATGATGTCATATTATTACGCTTATATGAAATCTATCGTTCTGCCCTTTTGAAGCTTGACATTTCTAACATAACTACCAACATTATTTGCACCTAACACAATTGCGTAGTCATGAATAATGGAAATGTTGAAAAATTCTGACTTCTTATTTTAAAACTCAGGCTGATTCAATACATGTAATGCAATCTTATGGACATTAAGGACAAAACTTTAGTTTATATAGATTAAATCGCAGCACGAATATCGCCTCTAACAAAGTGTTGTGGCTGTTAAGTTTTGTTGTTGTTTGAAATTAATTTACATTTTTTACAGTCTGAAATCAGATATCTTTTATAGTATTACACAAACTGATTTTATTTTGCGTTACTTTTTTTCATAAAAGATACCTCAATCCCGTTACATAATCAATAAAATATATGGGAGTCGATTCTAAAAATATTTTTATCAATTACATAAATGTGTTAGAATGGTCCTTTGACAACGGAAATTCAGACTGTTCTGAAATAGGTTTGTTTTACATCATAAGAAATTGTTCAGACACGTTATAAGACCATCCTAAATAAGGTCCTTAGATATAAGTAGGACATATTCTATGATACTTTCATTGACACGGCCCCTGTTGTTTCTTAAAATTATACACACAGACGGAGGAAAAAACAGGGTTTAATTCTTTGTGATCAATTGCAAAGAACCATGCCTGAAGTCAATATTGTACCTAGCCGGAAATGAAATTGAATATTATTTCTCACTGGAGGTAAATCTTCATATAGATCAAAGACGAATCGCAATGAATGCGTATTGACATATGAAATTATTGTAAGACTTTGGTAGGGTGGAATTTTATTGCCAAATAGTTTGGTGATTCTTCCAAAAGGAAGTATCGGCAGGTAACAGAAAACAAAACAATTTATTTCTGATTCATTATTAACTTATTTTGAACTTGTCGGTCATAAAACACGGAAACGTGTCAAAAAGGCGGAGGTGCGGTCAAACTTAACAACAAACAGGAATAATTAAATATTTCTTTTTTGTGATCAAATAGAAAGAACAAGGATTTAAAGATCATATCTAGCCGGAAATGGAATATTTTTCTCACTGGAGATAAAATCGTCATAAATTAAGACAAATGAAATAAACTGAATAATGAGACATGATTTATAATTCTGATAAATATAAGAACTTACTTCGCATTGGTGTTTTTTGGTCAGCCGATTCATTCCATTTGGGTGATACTGGCAATCTATATAAAAGCAATGCATTCTGGTTTTATGATTACAACATCACCCATCGACTTGTGTAAACGTTTATCGTAAAAAAAAACCAACAATCTATTTATTTAACGTTCGTGTTATTATATCTAATGATTATTTAGATACCAAAGACTGAAGCCACCTGTAAATACAATTCAGCAAACAGTTGATTTCGATAAAGTAAATCACTCAATACATACTTTATCGCACTATAAGATTTACTGGGACAAAATCACTGTACTTACTACAGGTTGATTACATTGTACTCGGAAAATGATGTCTAAAGGATCCTGCATAGGAAAAGGAGTTTTAGTTTTACTTATCTGTATACTAGGTAAGTTTCAGACATGGGGTCAATTACATTTGAAAGTAATTAATTACATTCAATTACAATTACAAAATCTTCAATTAAATTACACATTACATTTGACTTTTTTTACCAATGTAATTAATTACATTCCAATTACTTGGCAAATGTAATTAATTACTTCAATTACATTTGAAAGGAAATTTAAGATAAAACATTGAAAACATGCATTTATTCTATGATATGTACATAAGTATTATACATTGCTCTATAGTTATAACAATTAGACAGTGTTCAACTAGTATATACATTTTTGTATTGTGTCATATAACTTATTTAAGCATTTTCCCATTACATTTGACCATCATCAGCTTTTCAAATGTTCCATCAGCCAGTCTGCACCTTTCCGGCCTAAATGTTTTTCCAGCAGTGCTAAATAAGCGTTCAACTGGTGCAGATGTGGCTGGAATAGCTAAATATTGCTCATCAGAACTCTCATGATCTACCTTAAAGTCATCAAAGCCAGGAATTGAAAATGCTTTGACCATATTACTAGCATTGTCACTGACTATTGCAGCAATTTTAAAACCTATTTCAAATGAAGTAACAACTTCTTCATATTCACTCCTGATGGATTCTGCTGTGTGTCTACCTTTGAATCGTTTACAGCATATCATGACAGACTTCATAGCCCAGTCCAAAATAAAGTGGCCTGTGATTCCCAAAAATCCTCTCATTTGTCTACTAGACCAGAGATCAATGGTTAAACACACACTTTCAGCTCTTTTAAGAGTATTTACAAGGTTATTTTTTATTTCAACCGATTTTTCATGTTGAAGTTTCGAAGATAAATGCTTTCTGCTAGGCACTTGATACTTAGTGTCAGCTTTTTCCATCAAGTTTTTAAATTCTTCACTTTCGACAATAGAGAGTGGTAAAAGATCCCCAGCTATGAACATTATAAGAGCATTTGTCATTTCTAACTGTTTTGGATCAGACGGTGAATATTTTACACTTTTTTTTATGCATTGTGTCAATGTTGGTTGAATTTCTTTATTCTCAGAATGCAGAATGTACAAATCTCTGTGTTTTCTCTGAAAATTACAAAAGGCCTTATTTAATATCTTGAAAATATTAAATTGTTTTAATTTACCTATTGAAATTTTACATTTATTTAAATTTATTTGATTGTAAATGATACAAAAAAAGAGCACTATTTTTTATTTTTTGAAATGATTTTCATTTTTATCCCAGCTTATTCAAATTATTTATCTTAAATAAGTGATATTATTCTGTTTAACATAACTGTTATAAAAACAGTCATTATATAGTTTGTAATAAAACAAATAGCCAGAGGTTATATTTATTGGTTATTTAAGTCCTTGAATAAAGTTAATTATGTTAAATCAATGTCTTAAAATATCTATCTAAATCTACTAATTAAGGTCAAGACAGTGACTTCCTAGTGGTTTCTTTTAAAATTATGGCATGTGTCTACATTTTTTTTATCATTCAATACAAAATGAAGAATCTACCATGGTTGTGTTAATACAGAAAGTATACTGTGAAGGCTTTTCTTTGTCAGCTTACAACATTTGTTAAGATTATTGCTTTTAATAATTTTTTGAGAAAACACAAGATTTAATCTTTTGATCCAAAATTTCAAATGTAATTGACTTGTAATTGAAAAGTAATTGTCAATTACAGGCAATTTTGGCTATGTAATTAATTACATTCAATTACATGTAATTGAAAAAATGCTCAATTACACATTACATTCAATTACATGATAAATTGTAATTAATTACAGTCAATTACAATTACATATTTCAATTACCCCATGTCTGGTAAGTTTATGGGTACTTCTTAAAAAGGCCTGTTTATCTAAGTCTATCATGTAATTAGTCAAGTATTGTAATATTAATGATGTGCAAATAAATGTTAGTAATGTGTGTAAGCATTGCATAATTACTGTCAAAAACAAAGGAAATCACAAATTAAGTGTTTCAAATCACTATCAGCTACATGTAATTTCATATCGGTTATTCCAATGTTTTATTTACATGCATGAATTTTAAATCGTTTTGTTTTGTGTATTACTTTCATAAAATTAAATACAAGCAAGCTTTTAATTTCCAGGTTATACAGACCTTTACTGCAAATAGTGATTAGCATATACCATTTGTATATACCTGTTGTCATTTTTGTTGTAAATGAGGGATGGTTGATATATTTAAGTGCTAAATTCAGCCCAAAGTATGCATACATGTAATAGAATTGCAATTTTCTGTCTTTACCTTAATGGATATATTTGTCTAGATTTTTTGAAGCCTTCGACAGCATACACTGTGACAGACGCAAACAATATTCACATATTGTTGTTTAATCAGACTGAGTTTGGTTATAATAAGTTTGTTCTGCCAGCCTATCCAGTAGTTGTTAGTGCAGAATACAGCTTGCTGGCTGTCAATGGACTGGTAAGTATATTCTCAGTTGTTTCTCTCGTCGAACGAAAAAAAAATACCGTAGTAAAAAATTCACTTAAACACATATTTAAAGACAAAACTGATGTATATTCAATTTGAAATCTTAAATACGGAACAAATTGTTTAAATGTTCAGTTATTGCTTGCCTTTTACTAACTAGACAGTGCAGAAAATATATATATTGTTTAAAATAAACGTAGTATTCAGCACTTCGTATTTGCGTTCTTGACAAATTGCAAAATTTACCGTGATGTGTGTAAATCTGGGAACACCTATTTACACAAAAAAAGAACCAAATTCAGGGTTTATATTTAAAAAAAAAAGGATAAATGTACAAAAATGTATAAAAATCTTTAATTAATAAATAGTGATTTATATGTGAATTCAAGTTATTTATAATTATTGTGCCGTCGGTAATATCTCACCTTATTTTTTCACAAATTGTTTTTACCTTTTTTCTCTATCTTTTTCAGGATATAAAGGCACAGGTATTGTCGACATCAGGATGGTTTACCGTGGTCAGTACATATATTTATGTTTTAAAATCTTTTAAGGATCGAGAGAGTCTCTTTTTAAACATATGTGTACTAGAATGAACTATAAAACGTTTGTTTGCATATGAAGTGTTTTTTTTTTATTATTAATCGTAAAAAAAACCCAGATTTGTAAATTAATTTTGATTTATCATGTTTGTATATTCTTGTATTTTATCATCATCGTTCTTCAAATGGTTAGACCATTGTATTGTTTTTCTATTTTAAAGGCATCATCACTTTTAGACAAAATGTACATTTGTCATTATCCTTTTAAATGAACAAACATGATAAATATTACTATTATCTTTGTTATCAAAATCATTGAATAAATTCGGCTTTACTTATTATAATATTATGCAATTTCAGGTATGGACGGATAGGCGACTGACTTGGACAAAATCTTCATATGGAGATATTGAATATATATACGTACCTGAGGACGTAGTTTGGCATCCAGAATTGATTGTGCAGAATTCGTATGTTTATAAATAGTTTGCCTCATCATTATACATAGTTTTATTTGCAAGAAAAATTCTAACAAAATTGTTTACATAATTCTACAAGTTCATTTAACGTTTTAAAAAAAGGTAGAATCTAACGTAAACTTATTGACCAAGTTACTTTATCCAATACAATAATATTCATACATTAGGTCATTCAGAAATTAAGACATACCAGAAAATATGTATATTTCTAAGTCTAATATTTTAATTACCAAACGTGACTTATTCCCGATTGTGACTGTTTTGCTGAGTGTGAATTCGCATTACTATAAGACGTGTTACGGTACTTGTCTATCCCAAATTCATGTATTTAGTTTAAATGTTTAATGTTATATTTGTAATTCTCATCGGATTTTGTCAAATGTGTTGACGTCTTTTCTATTATATTTATGTGTTATGGAAAGAAAAATTAATCACCGCCGTCATTTATTAGATTTAATTTTGGTCAACGTAATCTGTACGATAATCTACGATTGAAGTTAGATTTATAACAAACTGGACATATATATATTATAGTTAATTGCTATTAATAAGTATTGCAATATGCATTGTGTTTACATGCAATATCAGTATTTAGTTCTATTATAATCTTTAATCAATCCTAATTCTATCTTACTTTTGAGATATAGTTTTTCATATGTGACGTCATTTTTCTGCTGTTTCAAAAATTTCATATATTCAAATGTGACGTAATTTTTAATACCTTTTCACCATCCTATGTAACGTCATTTTCATAATTTACTGCGTTGAGGCCTGGACTGAATCGGGTGTGTCTATTCTGTGTTGGTCTTTTTGCATTATGTATTCGTGTTTCTTTTATGTAATGAGTTAATACTTCAGTTTCATTATGTATATCTGTTATATTCCTTTGATAAAATTTACTGTTTGCAATAGCATTAATTGTTCTGAATAATAAGGATGAACTTTTGATCTTCAGTGCTGTACAACTTTGTACTTTTTTCGCTTTCGATCTTTTATATCTGGGCGTCACTGGTGAGTCTTGTGTGGACGAGGCGCGTTTTTGGCGTATTGAATTTTAAACCTGATGCTTTTTGTTATTCATTAATCATGTGTTTCTTTGTCTAATACGTTCTCCTATTTATTTGTATTGTAGTCCTGTAATATTATGTTGTCATTTCAATGATACATTTAACCTAACCATTAAATTGCGAGGTTTCGCATGCCACAAAACCAGGTTCAACCCACCATTTTTTCCTTTAAAAATGTCCTGTACCAAGTCAGGAATATGGCCATTGTTATATCATAGTTCGTTTCTGTGTGTGTTACAATTTAACGTTGCGTCGTTTGTTTTCTCTTATTTTTGAGTGTAAATTGACATTGCGATAAGACGTGTCACGGTACTTGTCTATCCCAAATTCTTGTATTTGGTTTTGATGTTATATTTGTTATTCTCGTGGGATTTTGTCTGATGCTTGGTCCGTTTCTGTGTGTGTTACATTGTAGTGTTGTGTCGTTGTTTTCCTCTTATATTTATGCGTTTCCCTCAGTTTTAGTTTGTTACCCCGATTTTGTATTTTGCCCATGGATTTATGAGTTTGAACAGCGGTATACTACTGTTGCCTTTATTTACTGGATAACACATATCTTACAAACGAACTTTTTATTTTAATCTTAGCATTTTGGAATTAAAGAAAAATCTTGGTGCTGAAAAAACAGTCCGTATAAAATATGACGGAGAGGTACGATGGGAGCCACCAGCTGTGTTGTCCACGTCTTGTGACATGGATGTCACGTACTTTCCATATGACAGTCAAACTTGCGAAATAGAACTAGCTAGCTGGAGTTTCCCTGCTAACGCTGTAAACCTAACATTCCTCAAAACTGATCTAAATCTAGAAGACTTCACACCAGATGGGGAATGGGATCTTACAGAAACCTCCCAGCACTTATCTGAGCTAACTGAAGATAACCTGGTATTTTCGGAATTATCGTTCCGAATTGTGTTAGAAAGGCTTCCTGGTCATTATATCTTGAGTGTAATATTTCCGACTATTCTTACTGCTGTATTAACATTCGTTACATTTTTTCTGCCGCTTCAGTCAGGAGGAAAGATCGGCTACATTCTGACAGTGCTACTTGCTTTGGCAGTTTTGTTGACGTTATTTTCAGGGAGCATGCCTACAACATCAAAGCATACCTCCGTTCTAGGTAAAGTAACAGTTTTATATAAACGCATACGCACTTATTTTTCCGTCTACATTACGTACCAAATTGTGGTGCCAATTTTATATAAATTTAATTTCTTTGGTGATTAAAATATAACTGTGACAAAGCACGATATTGTAAGATATATGATTTCGAATCAAGTTCACGCAGTGCATGTATTTCTAGTAATTTGTTTTATACTTTTCATTAGGTTTAGTATATGACAAATATTTGTTATAAGAACATGATCATACTTAATCTTTCAAATATTTTTTGCATATCCCAGGTATGTAACTTTGGAAGGTTATAAAAGTATAGTAAGATATGTCTTTCAAATGGACTTCATTGCATACAGAATTAACCAAGTTTGGTTACATTTGTTCCTTGTTTGCGGTTCATTTGGTGTACATTACTCGTTTGTTTATAGTGTTACTTGTAGCTAAGTGTGTAATCTTTTACCCTCTAGTTTGTATCATGTTTTATTATATTCCTATTTCACATATACAGTGAAAACATTCAAAATTATAGTGCGGTTAATATGCCATAATGTTATTAGTATTATCTGTTAAACTTGGTGTCAAATTTATAGTATTTATTGTCATTTTAAAGTTATCTTCTATTTATAAAGATTATTTATTAGTCCTACCTCCGCCAAAGCATATCATCTTCAAACAAAATATTTAAAAAAGCTTGATAATAAAAAGACGTCACATCACAGCACCCAACATTGTAGTAATTCGTTAACATAATATCATTCTGATTAAATCAGCTATTAAACGAAGGAAAAATGTTGTAATTTGATAAAAGCATAAGAAATACAGTATATTCAACGCGAGAAAATTATGTTTATTTTAACATAAATGATGTCGGTTTAGTACGTCATTTCTCTTCGCTTTCTCTGCTTAGTTTCTAGTTATCTTTATTTAATATGTCATTTGATTGTACTTAGAAACTATCAAAGCAGCTAATACATTTAATAAAAAGTTAGGGAGCAGATAAATATATTGAAAAAAATACTAGAAATTTGGAGATGGATAAATAGCGTCGTATGATTAAACAATTGCTCACGTTGATGCCGGGTAATACAAAGGTATATCTAGCCTTTAAAACCATTTTCCATATTAGGAAATGCACGTACTTAGTCAGGAATATGCCATGTGTTTTGCATTCGTTTGATATGTTTGGGCGTAAATTTTGCCATTTAATTAGGGACTTTCATTTTTTAATTTTCCTTAGAATTCAGTATTTTCCTTTTTTCAACATTAGTCAATAAATGTACATGATGTCATGAAAAGTACCGTTGTACTTTCATATATTGCTTATCACAATTTAATGAATCTTTTATATTATATCACATATTAACTTCTCAATGGCCTTCTTAACAATGTATTTTCCCTCGAAATTGAAGTCAGCACATTTATGTTGTCTTGTTTCTTTTGCAGTGGTATTTCTTACAGTTACATTAGGAATGGCCTGTCTTGTGATTATATTTACGATATTCATCATACGACTTTTCCATCAACCAGAGCACGACAAGGCTCCAAACTGGATGCATTCCTTGGCAAGAAAATTCTTGAAGTTACATTGCAAAGCTGGCAGAATAAATCATCTTGATCAAAGTCAGGTTGCAGAAAATACCACCGCGACAGAAGGAGAAGACTGTTCGGAGAGTAGTAAACCAGTTAAACCTTACAGCAACAAAGAACTAGCCGAATTCTTCGATTATTTTCTGTTTGCAGTTTTCACAGTTTTTTATGTGTTTGTTCTGGTATGTTTCCCAATAGTACTGAGCGCTTCCAATTGATACACATACAACTACATATACTGTGGAATCATTATTTTTGATAGGTACTAATTTTAGTAGACTGAGGGAATATTTGACCTCGTAAGTATTTTTACAAGGCTGCAACATTATATACTTCGTTTAACATTTATTTTAGTTCACCTATACCCATGGACTATATGAAAAATTTGTATCACACGAATAATAATGTTCATGAATCCACAATATGTTTCAGTTAATTGTCTGCACTCATTATGTGGTTTGTAATGTTTGAAATGTTTCTTCTCCCCAACCTAACACTCCTAGTCAGTATATTGACAAGTAGTATTTGTTTTAAAGAGTGTATAAATATATATTTAGTATATTAGTTTTATTCTGTTGTGTTTTGCTTGAGTTTTTTTTTCAATGTAGATATTTTTGTACTATTTTTGATACTTTTAATTGCTTTATATAATTTGTATATTTTTATGTCGAAAACGTGTCTTGTTGTCAATACCATGCGTATGTATGCTTTGGTTCCTCGTTTATCAATGCTTAAGTAATGGTGAACTTTAAACATGATAGAAGATCTGGTATGATCATAATGATTGCCAATAAAACAACTCTCCTTCGGCGACCAAATGACATAAAAGTTAACAACAGCCGAACGGCTTTCAACAATGAGAAAAAAAACATATGCCGCATGGATGTAGTAAGGCCCTAAAATGTCAGCCTGCATAATAAACTAAAGAATAAGCGAGAAACAAATATCATATACAGCAATAAACGTAGACCACTGTATTACAGGCTCTTAATTTAGGACAGGCTTATACAAAATGTGGCAGTGTTAATATAAAAAAAAAAGATGTGGTATGATTGCCGATGAGACAACTCTCCACAATAAACCAAAACAACACATAAATTAACAACTATAGGTCACCGTACGACCTTCAACAATGAGCAAAGCCCATGCCTCATAGTCAGCTACAAAAGGCCCCGAAATAAAAATGTAAAACAATTCAAACGAAAAATCTAGCGGCCTTATTTATATAAAATAATAAATGTTTACAGGCGCCCAACCACCCCCTAAACCTTTTGATATCTTGGTCATATATATAGTAAGAAGTGGTATGCGTGCCAATGAGACTATTTTCCATCAAAGTCATAATTTATAAAAGTAAATCATGATGTTAAAATACGGTCTTTAACACGGAGCCTGTGCTCATTTTAGGTTACACTTCCCTTTCTGACACCATGCAACGTATGGTTTGATATCTCTCTTCATATAATGCTGATAAATGGTTTAAATCTGTTTATGTACCATGGTGATGTTTAGTTTTACGGACAAAAAACATAATATGTGGCCGAGTGATTCATTAAACCAAAGTCCAACATAAAATGTCACCATGCTGGTGTAAACTTAAACTGTCCTTTTACATCCATGAATAAGTAATACAAATACCATGAATACTCAGCTACGTTTAAAATAATATTTTTTATATTCAATTTGATGAATAGTTAAAATGCCTGTTGACCTCATTACATAGTAAGGTGTAAAGATTTTGATTGATTCAGATACATAATCTATTAGATGATATCAAAATATATAGTCGTTATCTTCTTTACATTAGAGTTTATGTAAATTATAAATTAGATATAATTCTCAAAGAATGATGGATCTTATTTTACACATATAAGATAAAATGGTTCAGGAGTTGTTTTTTTAAAAGTTATTATGAATCAGAATATTGATCTTTGTTTAATTTAATATTCTAAATGTTCAACTTTGCAAAGGTTCTTATTTTTTTTGAATTTGTATATATTTTCCCTGATTTTCGAATAAACAATATTTTAGTACATAGACTTTGTGTCTTAGATTCAATGTGTCTTATAATTCAAGCAAATGTATTAGCTTTGGTCCGTTTGCTCGCTTTTCATGATTGTTATGACTTGTATCAAATATGTTACTCTATCCAATTGCTAGATACGCTTTCATCTCATCCTGGAATCACCTGGAAAACTTATATTTCAAATTGACTTTATAATAAATTATATGTTTGCACAACACGCATGGATGTTGATATCCATACCCTAGACTAATAGATTGATTTATTCCCAGTGGTTGTTTCTGATACGTATCGATTTGAGACTTCAAATAATCACTGTGCGAGATATGATGATTATATTTCAACAATGTAAATCTTTACAAACATCGGTTAATAAACAAAAAACAAATTGTATATGTTTAATAACGTATATACATTGTGTATAAAGGAATATTGAACAACATTTGAGACGAAACTCCGTTGGATCTTGGTACCTGTAATATGTCAATGCTAATAATTAGGTCTTTCCACTATTCGGTGGAAACATCGATTGTAATTGCTCTGATTAGTATTTTGATCACTTCTTCCGCCACTTTTATTTGTTGTGTATAAATTTTGGTTCGCAAGATGTCGCTTAGATGTTTGGTTATAGATTTTGCGCTTTTGAAATTTATCCTGCGTACCCAAATAGGGTTCTTTGTAGGAGTTATCTCCCCGCACACTGTTTTCCTTTTGACTGTATCTTTCTCGTAACGGTAAAAGAAGGCGTCAAACGTATTTTATAAAATTGCTCGTTGTATCTTTCGAATGATTTGTCCTATTTTGATCGAAGCGATATGAACTCTCCATATGAGAGTTATTTCCCCTTATGCATTTGATATAAGTGATATGAATTTCTATATTGTAAACCATAAGTGATACTGACCTAGGATCTTTTGATTTGAGGTCCTTGATCCAAAAATAAGAAAATTGGGTCAAGCTCAGAGGTCAAGGTCATATTTTGAATTTAGATTTTTGCTTATTTTAAATTCTTTTCAAAAACCGTATAAGATATCGACAACATATTTTTAGTAAATTTAAAGTTGAGACATGTCGTAACACATAACGAGTTTTCTCCCCTCTAATATTAAAAATTAGGCTATTATTGATATAACTCATTAACCATAAATAATTAAGACCTATGGTCTTTTGATTTAAAGCCCTTGGTTTATAACCTTGACATTGAACGTTCTATATTTTGATCTTTGCTTTTTCTTCATATGTATACATGATAAAGCCATTGGACTTTTTTCATGACGTTGGAAGTCACTTGACCATGGAAAAGCCAACCGAAAGTGACGATATAATTTGGAAGAAGTGTACAATAAGCTATCATTTAATGCTGGATATGATATTCAAAACTGAATTTTCTTTGTTTTATATAAAAATTGATCTTTATAGGTGGAAAAAACCTTCAATTCTTCAGGGAGTTGAGAGTTGGTTTTTTTAATAATCAATTACTTTTTCTTTGTTTAGTTTATCCTGTATGAATCTTTCGATAATTCTAACTGAAAACTGTTAGATGTGTAAAGTAATAAATATATGCGAAAAACGTGATTTTCAATACTATTCGATAAAAACCTCCTTCAACTTATGCCTATTGAAGAAATTTTAAGGCTGTTATTTTTTTTTATTAAAGCGATATTGCCGATACATGTATAAAATAAAGAAAGAAATATCATATATCTTTACGAATGAAAACATATTAAGTCTCAAACATGTATGTTTGATGTAACAAACCTGGTGTTCAGTGGTTGTCGTTTGTTGATGTGGTTCATAAGTGTTTCCCGCTTCTCGTTCTTTATATAAATCAGACTGTTGGTTTTCCTTTTAACACTAGTCATTTTGGGGTACCTTTATAGTTTGCTGTTCGGTGTGAGCCAATGCTCTGTTTTGAAGACGGTTACTTGATCTATAATAGTTTACTTTTACAAATTATGACTTAAATGGAGAGTTGTCTCATTGGCAACCAATGAATGAATAACTCTATTTTTTGTTTTTGTTTGTTTGTTACTATGTAAAGTGAGTAGGAGTGAGGGGATTGACTAACCGATTTTTCTTCAATATTTCATTAATTAAATATTATACAGAAAATTGAAACCCTACTGGTTTTTATTTTGTAAAATAAAATTCCCCTTATACATCCTACATCGTCTTTGTTAGGAACAGGAAAATAAAATATACAATTTGAAAAGTTCTTTCAAAATCGGTATCTCATGTATCTAGCATCAAATGACTTGCATATTAATTCTTCATGGGGGTAACTGCTTATAGAAAAAATAACACCTAAATGAAAATTGACAAACATGTTATTGTAAGGAATTTAAAAAAAGATTAAAGTTAAATTCTTTGTAATTAGGTTACAAAAAGCAAACTATATTACTACAAAAAAAAACGACATTTCGCAGGAAATAGAAATTAGATATTATTTCTCCGAGGAGATATATATGCATCAAATATAGATAATTTAAATGTTGTTTTGACAACATGGTTTTGCGCTCAATCAAGGATACGTTACATGGCAGGCAAAGCTATATAAAAGTCATGTGTTGTAGAATTATCATTTAATCATATTCAGTTGATCACTTTCGACTTTCGAATTATTTGGAGTCAGATTCATAACTTATAGATGGATACGTTGTATACAACAGACATCTACGGTGGAGACAAAATATTATAAAGTTACTTTCATATATATCTAAAACTATATCGGATAACTCTGTTGCCTGCATAGGTATTTAGAAAATGATGTCTGAAGGATTCTACACAAGAGGACTTTTACTTTTGCTTATTTGTACAAGTAAGTGTAGAGTGTGCTGCTTTAGTTATAACATGTCATATGTAATCGATTAGCTCAGGAGGTATAAAGAATATTTTATTGCATGGCTTCTGTTGCCTGTTAACTTTTACAAACAGGTTTTCGTATACAAATACTGTACTTATTTGAAACACAGCTGGTCACAACTATTCTATTCGTAACTTGTTCAAACATAAGTTTAATTATCCTGTCTGTCAATCTACATTGTTGCCAAGATTATAAAGGGTAGAACGCACGTGTTTCTGTTGTGTGTGAAACATAGAAAAATAGTCAGAATAAAAGATTTACATACTGTTTTTCTTTTATAAAAATGTTCAGACAATTTCTTCATTTACTTATAGATACTTCAAATGTTGATCTTCAAAAATTACAATTTCAACCTAATGTTGCATTTTATGACAAAACCTATAGTCGACAAAGAAACCTCTAAACAGTGATCAGTAATTAAAGTTATATAAGGGGTCAACATAACTGCAATTGTTAGTGGATACCTTTTTGTGTTATAACATAAATTGTTTGCATTTTTGTGGAAAAATAAAGTCAGCAGTAGTATACCCCTGTTCGAAAGTTATAAATCGATTGATAGAAAACAAATTTGGCTCACAAATTAAAACAGAGGGAAACACATTACCTATAACAGGAAAACAACGAAACAACAGATACATTAAAATGCAACAAAAAAAAAGAAACGACAATGTTATTCACACAGAAACGAACTATAAGATAACAACTGCTATATATTCACGTTTTGAAAACAACATTTAAAATGAAAAACAACAAATAATGACAAAGAGACTCAATACACGTTTCACATATAAAATTGCGGGCAATCCCTTATTGGACTAGCATTTATGTCTAAAGAAAACAGTAGTCAACCTAACAAAAGAAAGGAAGGAACTTGCGACACATTATAAAGATTATTTTCAATAACGAATTATATTATGTTCTATTAACCTGGAATATTGTATATAAAGATGTAATTACATACATGCTGCCTCGTTTATGTGAAAAAAAGAGGTATACAATAGTTATCTGGTATGAATGCCCATGAGCTCGAGACAACTCTCCATCCAAAAAACAATTCATTAAAGTAAACCATTAGAGGTCAAGATATGGCCTTCAATACGGAGCCTTGGCTCACACCGAAATACATTTGTGCAATTCAATATTAAATTCAATCGTTAAGGGAAACATATAAATTATGTTTGTTATTTTATTGTGACTATGAAATGACATTTCAAATATGCTTATTGTATTCAATTAATGATCGAAAAAAAGGGCTTGGCACTAATAAGATAAATTTGTATTTGCCTATTTAACGTATACCCAACTTTTCGTGTTCATAACACACTTTTAAGGAAACAAATACACATACACACAATTGTATCATATTGGTGTATACACAAATAAATTTCATTCAAACAAGTAAGCAGATAATTACTGCAGTTTCTTGTAGTCTTGAAGTATTTTCTTTCAGATTTTTTCATATTTACAACTTCGAACTTTTGGAATGATCAACAACACAATCTTCGCACAATGTTATTTGATGAATCAAGATACGATGAAAATGTCTTACCATTTTATGGTAGCATGGCATTTGTAAAGGCAATGTATACCTTGCAGTATGTCAATTCATTGGTAAGTGTATCCAGCTTTTTCTCTTTGTTTATCTGACAAATTACCATAAAAGAAGAACGAAAGATACCAAAGGGACAGTCGAACTCATAATTCGAAAAAAAACTGACAACGCCATGGCTAAAAATGAAAAAGACAAACAGATAAACAATAGTACACATGACACAACATAGAAAACTAAAGAAAAAACAACACAAACCCCACCAAAAACTAAGGGTTTTGTTTATGTCAAGCAAACATGAAAAGATAAAAGATAAAAACGCTGATTTAGTCACTTGATGCACTATCAATGTTTTCATCATCTATCTGTCTATGTATCGATGTATCAATAACTACTTATTACTAGTGTGTTGATCAAGGTTTATTTTAGGTTGATAAAGTTATGTCCTGTTCGAAATAAAACAAAATACAATTTAAAAGATTTTATTAATTTGTTAATCTGGTTCGAGTCCACGGAAATTTTCCAGTGTTTAACATGTTTAATTCACATATCTATTGATAATTGAATTGCTTTCTTTGTTTTAGGATACAAAGTCACAAACATTATCGACAACAGGATTTTTCACCGTGGTCAGTAAACATTTTTTTGTTCCAATAATGTTTTTTTTTATAGCTAAACCGATGGTCATAATAGAAACTATTTTGAATTCACAAATACATATTGATATATATTGTCAATGTAAAACCCGAATTAAATTGAGGTCAATATCAATTTCAAAAGACTGTTTGCTTAATTCATTTAACTAATTTGGTCAACCTAGGAAAATTGAATTGACTAAATATACAGCATGCAGTTTGCTTATTGAAGGACGTACATCAATCTATGCTTGCTTTTATCCACTACTCTGTTAGATAATTTACATATATACAATCAAACGACATTGAATGCCTTATTAGGTCTTTCCTCTTTTCTGTGGAAAGATCTGTTGGTTTTCTTCTGATTATTAGGTCTTTCCACTTCTCTGTGAAAAAACCTATTGTTTTTCTTCTGATTATTAAGTCTTTCCACTTTTCTGTGGAAAGACTTATTGTTTTTCTTCTGATTATTAAGTCTTTCCACTTTTCTGTGGAAAGACTTATTGTTTTACTTCTGATTATTAAGTCTTTTCACTTTTTTGTGAAAAGACTTATTGTAATTCTTCTGATTATTATTAAGTCTTTTCACTTTTTTGTGAAAAGACTTATTGTATTTCTTCTGATTATTAAGTCTTTTCACTTTTTTGTGAAAAGACCTTTTGTATTTCTTCTGATTATTAGGTCTTTCCACTTTTCTGTGGAAAGACCTATTGTATTTGTTCTGATTATTATTATTATTGGGTCTTTCCACTTTTATGTGGAAAGAACTATTGTATTTGTTCTGATTATTATTATTAAGTCTTTCCACTTTTCTGTGGAAAGACTTATTGTTTTTCTTCTGATTATTAAGTCTTTCCACTTTTCTGTGGAAAGACTTATTGTTTTTGTTCTGATTATTAAGTCTTTCCACTTTTCTGTGGAAAGACTTATTGTTTTTCTTCTGATTATTATTATTTTTTTTTTCCGCCAAATTTTGTTCTTGCGACAAATGTTTGTTTCGCAATATGTCGCTTAGATATTTCTCATATAGTATCGTATAGTTTATGCGCTTTTAAATTTCACCCTGCTAAGCCGAACCATTTTCTTTGTAAGGTTATCTCCCTATTCACTGTTTATCATCTGTGTGCATCTCCTTCGTAACAAAAAAAGATAGCGACAAAATTCTTTTTTCAAATTGTTCGTTACATCCTCAGGAATTTTTGGCTAATTTGGATCGAAGCGATTCGATGAAATTTTATAGGAGTTATCTACCTTTACAAAATAAATTTGTCGGTATGTTCATTTAACTCATAAACAGTTAACCGTATAACCCTGGAATGTTTTTATTTGAGTTCCCTAGGTCCTAACTTAGAAAATGAGGTCAAGGTCAAAGGTCAAGGTCAAGTTCTCAATTGTGACTTTTGCTTCTTTTTGTATTTTCTCCGACACTTTGAAAGATACATACTAAAGAACAAGTGCAAAATGTCAGCTTTATTGTAATGAAGATGTGCTACATTTATTCTTATACAATTTAATGGCATCTTATAGGAGTTGTTGCCCCTCAAATGTCTTAATATGAGGTCATTTGATTATGACTTCAACTAAGTTCATTATAAAGGCATTTGACCTTGTACAAAAGATTAGGTGACAAATGACCTTGAAAAATGACTACCGGAAGTGACCTTGAGAAAACCGGAAGTAGCCTTTTTTGCAATTTTTTCTTATAAAATTACTCAGAAACCATATATTTTATCATATAGATACTAAAACTGATTACTGAAGACGAAACATGACTTCCAACAAACCGGAAGTGGCCAATTATTTCCCCTTCTACATACAATAGTATATATAAACTATATATTTTTGGAATCAGTGTGAAATAAGCTATCATATGAGACCGGAAGTGACATTTATTTCACCGGAAGTAGCATATTATCTCCCTTTTATCACTCAAAAATATAATTAAAACATTATTTATCTCATCAGTATGAAGAAACTATCTTGTTATCAAAATTTCTTATGTGTGGAAAGACTTTCAATTGTCTTCTGAACAATTGGTTTTTAATTATCATTTTTTTTATTTTTTTCTTCCGCCAAATTTTGTTCTTGCGCAAAATGTTTGTTTCGCAATATGTCGCTTAGATATTTCTCATATAGTATCGTATAGTTTATGCGCTTTTAAATTTCACCCTGCTAAGCGGAACCATTATCTATGTAAGAGTTATCTCCCTTTTCACTGTTTACCCTCTGTGTGCATCTCCTTCGTAACAAAACAAGATAGCGACAAAATTCTTTTTACAAATTGTTCGTTTCATCCTCAGTAATTTTTGGCGTATTTGGATCGAAGCGATTCGATGAAATTTTATAGGAGTTATCTACCTTTACAAAATAAATTTGTCGGTATGTTCATTTAACTCATAAACAGTTAACCGTATAACCCTGGAATGTTTTTATTTGAGTTCCCTAGGTCCTAACTTAGAAAATGAGGTCAAGGTCAAAGGTCAAGGTCAAGTTCTCAATTGTGACTTTTGCTTCTTTTTGTATTTTCTCCGACACTTTGAAAGATACATACTAAAAACAAGTGCAAAATGTCAGCTTTATTGTAATGAAGATATGCTACATTTAGTCTTATACAATTTAATGGCATCTTATAGGAGTTGTTGCCCCTCAAATGTCTTAATATGAGGTCATTTGATTATGACTTCAACTAAGTTCATTATAAAGGCATTGACCTTGTACAAAAGATTAGGTGACAAATGACCTTGAAAAATGACTACCGGAAGTGACCTTGAGAAAACCGGAAGTAGCCTTTTTTGCAATTTTTTTCTTATAAAATTACTCAGAAACCATATATTTTATCATATAGATACTAAAACTGATTACTGAAGACGAAACATGACTTCCAACAAACCGGAAGTGGCCAATTATTTCCCCTTCTACATACAATAGTATATAGAAACTATATATTTTTGGAATCAGTGTGAAATAAGCTATCATATGAGACCGGAAGTGACATTTATTTCACCGGAAGTAGCATATTATCTCCCTTTTATCACTCAAAAATATAATTAAAACATTATTTATCTCATCAGTATGAAGAAACTATCTTGTTATCAAAATTTCTTTGGTGTGGAAAGACTTTCAATTGTCTTCTGAACAATTGGTTTTTAATTATCATTTTTTTTATTTTTTTTTCCGCCAAATTTTGTTCTTGCGCAAAATGTTTGTTTCGCAATATGTCGCTTAGATATTTCTCATATAGTATCGTATAGTTTATGCGCTTTTAAATTTCACCCTGCTAAGCGGAACCATTATCTATGTAAGAATTATCTCCCTTTTCACTGTTTACCCTCTGTGTGCATCTCCTTCGTAACAAAACAAGATAGCGACAAAATTCTTTTTACAAATTGTTCGTTTCATCCTCAGTAATTTTTGGCGTATTTGGATCGAAGCGATTCGATGAAATTTTATAGGAGTTATCTACCTTTACAAAATAAATTTGTCGGTATGTTTGTTTAACTCATAAACAGTTAACCGTATAACCCTGGAATGTTTTTATTTGAGTCCTCTAGGACCCAACTTAGAAAATGAGGTCAAGGTCAAAGGTCAAGGTCAAGTTCTGAATTGTGATTTTTGCTTGTTTTTAATTTTCTCCGACATTTTGAGAGGTACAGAGAAAAAACAAGTGGAAAATGTCAGTTTTTTTGTAATGAAGATATGCTACATTTAGTCTTATACAATTAAATGGCATCTTATAGGAGTTATTGCCCCTGAAATGTCTTGATATAAAGTTATTTGATTACAACTTCAATTAAGTTCATTATAAAGACATTTGACCTTATACAAAAGGTTAAGTGACAAATGACCTTGAAAAATGGCTACCGGAAGTGACCTGGAAAACCGGAAGTAGCTTTTTTTTCACATAAAAGTACTCAAAATCCATATAATTTGTCATATAGATACATAAACAGATTACTGAAGACTAAAAATGACTTCCAACAAACCGGAAGTGGCCAATTATCTCCATTCTACATACAAAAGTATATAGAAACTATATATTTTTGGAATCAGTGTGAAAAAAGCTATCATATGAGACCGGAAGTGACATTCATTTCACCGGAAGTAGCATGTTATTTCCCTTTTATCATTCAAAAATATAATTAAACCATTATTTGTCGCATCAGTATGAAGAAACTATCTTATCCAAATTTCTTTGTTGTGGAAAGACTTTCAATTGTTCTCTGAACAATTGGTTTTATTTTTTTTTTCTTCTGCCTAATTTTGTTCTAGCGATAAATATTTGTTTCGCAATATGTCGCTTAGATATTTGGTATATGATATCGAACAGCTTATGCGCTTTTGAAATTTACCCTGCATAACCGAATACTTTTCTTTGTAGGAGTTATCTCCCCAAACACTGTTTTCCTTGTGTCCACTTCTCCTTCGCAACCGTAAAAGATTACGACAAATTTATTTTATAAAATTGCTCATTATATCCTTCGCATGATTTGTCCAATTTTGACCGAAGCAATATGAACGCTCCATATGAGAGTTATTTCCCCTTTAGTATTTGAAATTTTAAAATGTATTTTAAACTGGAAAACCATAAGTGATAGAGACCTAGGGTCTTTTGATTTGAGGTCCTTGGTCCAAAAAAATAAAAATTAGGTCAAGGTCAAAGGTCAAGGTCATATTCTAATATTTGAATTTGGCTTATTTTCACTTATTCCCAAAGACTGTATAAGATATCAACAAATTATTTTTACTAAATTGTTAGTTGCGACATTTCGTAACATGTAAATTTTGATTGCAAGGGTACGTTGATCTAAAAAGGGAGTTTTCTCCCCTCTTGTATTTAAAAATATGCGTTTGGTGATATAACTCATTAACCAAATATAATTAAGACCTATGATCTTTTGATTTGAGGCCCTTGGTTTATGACCTTGAAATTGATCTCAAGGTCATAGCTTAATTTGACATTCTCGATTATGACCTTTGCTTTTATTTTATATGTAAACAAGATAAAGCCATGAGACTTTTAGCAAATGGTATCAAACAATTTGACCTTGAAAAAAACAACCAGAAGTTACCTTTTGTAAACCGGAAGTAGCTATTTTTTGTACTTTATTAATATAAAAGTATATAGAACCAGATATTTTTGGAATCAGTGTCAAGTAACTATTCAAATATTATCGGAAGTAACATTTTTCAAACCAGAAGTACCAAATTATCTCCCTTATTTAAAAAATATTGCATAGAAACCATATATTTTTGGAATCAGCGTACAATAAGCTATAATTTGACGATTGAAATTACATTTTAAACTTAATTTTACAACTTTCTTAATAAAATACATTTTTTTTTGGTGGAAAGACCTTCAATTGTTCTCTGAAATATTGGTTTTTAATTATTATTATTATTTTTTTTCTTCCGTCACTTTTTTCTGACGGTGCTTTTTTGTTTCGCAAGATGTCGCTTAGATTTTTGGTGTATGATATCGAACAGTTTTGAAACTCACCCTTTTAAGCCGAATACTTTTTATTGTAAGAGTTATCTCCCCAAACACTGTTTTCTTATGTACAAAGTAACCGGAAGTTACCCTGTAAGAACCGGAAGTAGCTTTTTTTGTACTTTCTGAATGTGAAAGTATATAGAACTATATATTTTTGGAATCAGTGTGAATTAAACAGTTAAATAATACAGGAAGTAACCTTTTTCAAACCGGAAGTAACAAATGATCTCCTTTATTTAAAAAATATTGTACAGACACCATATATTTTTGAAATCAGCATACTATAAGCTTTCATTTGACGCTGTTAATGACTTTTATTATTTTCATATCAAAATGCGTGTTTTATTGTGGAAAGCCCTTCAATTGTTCTCTGAACAATTGGTTTTCAATTAATATGCATTTTTTCCTTCATAGTTGTAATTTATTTGTAACCTGAATATGAAAATATATGTTTTTAATAATTGTCCATAATAAAGTTGTCAGAATCTAAATGATTATAAGTCTTTGAAACAGATGAAAGCGTTGGAGAAACATCACTCGTTTTTCTACTTCATTATTTTCTTTAAAATATTATTGTGTACATGAAACATTTGCCTACAAATGTTATTTGACGTGTTAAGCACAGATTTAACCCCATGACATATATCATTAGGCGCACACCTTGATACGGAATTATCACATTTAAAATTGTCCTGTTCTGCAAAACAAAAAAAATCATAATAAATTTATAATTTGCCTAAAATTCCCTATAAAGAACCCGGAAATACACAAACATTAAGAAAAACAACGTAGTGTAACTCCTAAAAGCGTCTTCATTAGATATGGGAAGGAAAATGCATTATACTTTTAATAATTAGGTCTTTCCACCTTTCTGTAGAAAAAAACTATTGACATTTTTCTAATTATAAGGTCTTTCCGACTTTCTATGGAAAGACCTTTTGCTTTTTCTGATTATTAGGTCTTTTCATTTTTCTGTGGAAACCCTATTTTATTTGTTTTAATTATTTGTATTTGTTTCGCAATATGTCACTAAGATATTTTTTACATAGCACCATTCAGTTTATGTGTTTTTTTTTTATTTTCACCCATTCTTAGACGAACAATTTTCTTTGTAAGAGTTATCTCCCTATTGAATGCTTATCAAGTGTGAGCATCTCCTTTTTAACAAAAAAAAATTATCGACAACATTCCTTTTTTTAAATTGTTCATTAATCCTCAGTAATCTTTTTGGCTATTTGGATCGAAGCGATAAAATGTTATATGAGTTATTTGCCTTTATCAAATAAATTTGTCGGTATGTTTTTTTTTTAACTCATTATGATAACTTTAACTTTAATCACTATAAAGCCATATGACGTTAACAAAAGGTTAGGTGACATATGACCTTGAAAATGACAACCGGAGGTGACCTTGAGAAAATGGGAAATAGCCATAATTGAATTTGTTTTATGAAAAGGTTCTTGGAATCCGTATATTTTGTAATTTATATACATAAACTTATCATTCAAGTCCAGAAGTGACTTTCGATAAACTGTAAGTGGTCAATTATCTCAGGTTTTACATGCAAAAGTATATAAAAACTATATATTTTTTAAATCAGTGTTAAAGAGGCTATCATAAGAGACAACAAAAAGCTTATTGTTATCTCCCTTATTTCACTCAAGAATAAATAGAAACCAATTATTCATCACATCAGTCAAAAAAAAATATTGCCTACCAATTTAAACTTTGAGTAAACTGGAACTAGCTTCATTTTCACCTACTTTGAAAATTGATGTGAACAAATCTTCAAGTGACCTCTGAACAATTGGTTTTTATTTAGGCATTTTTACTTTCTGTGGAAAGACTTAATATTGTTTTTGTTCTGATTATAAGTTCTTTCCACTTTTCTATGGAAAGACCTATTGTATTTGTTCTGATTATTATTATTATTATAATTATTTTCTTCTGCAAAATTTTGTTCTCGCGTAAATTTTTTTTTTCTAAGCTAAGATATTTCATATATAGTATTATACAGTTTATGCGCTTTTTATTTTCACCCATTCTCAACCAAATAGTTGTCTATGCAGGAGTCAACTCCCTGAACACTGTTTTCCTTGTGACTACATCCCCTCCGTAACCGTAAAAGAAAGCAACACATTTATTTTAGAAAATTGCTCGTTATATCCTTCGCATGATTTGTTCTATTTTAATCGAAGCGATATGAACACTCGATATGAGATTTATTTCCCCGTATGCATTTGATATAAGAAATATGCATTTCTATGTTTTAAACCATAAGAGATAGAGACCTAGGGTCTATTGATTTGAGATCCTTGATCCAAAAAAAAATGAAAATTAGGTCAAAGTCAAAGGTCAAGGTCATATTCTAAATTTTGATTTTTTTTTAAATCTTATACGATATTGACAAATTATTTTTACAAAATGGTTAGTTGCGACATGTCGAAACATTTTAATTTAGGTTGAGAGGGTGAGAAGACACTAAATGGGAGTTTTCCACCATTTCATATTTAGAATTATGCGTAAAGAGATATAACTCATTAACAATACATATTAAAGACCAATGGTCTTTGGATTTGACGTCCTTGGTTTATGACGTTGTTATTGAGTTCAAGGTCATTGGTTGATTGGACGTTCTAGATATTGACCTTTGCTTTGAATTCATATTTAGACATCATAAAGCAGTTTTAAACTGAATGTTGATATTTTCCTATCAAAATATATTGTTAGTGGTGAGCAGACCTTCAATTGTTCTTTGAACAATTGGCTTTTAATAATTTTATTATTTTTTCCGCTAAATTTTGTTCTCGCGTAAAATATTTGTTTCGCAAAATGTCGCTAAGATATTTCTGATATAGTATCATACAGTTTATGCGCTTTTTATTTTCACCCATTTCAAGCCGAACAATTTTCATCTCCCTGAAAGATGTTTTCCTTGTGACTACATATCCTCCGTAACCGCCAAAGAGAGCAACACATTTATTTTTGATTAGTCCTATTTTGACCGAAACGAAATGAACACTTCATATGAGAGTTATTAGCCCTTATGCATGTGATATAAGTGGTATGCATTTATATTTTATAAATCATAGGTGATAGAGACCTAGTAGCTTTTAATTTGGGGTTCTTGACAAAAAAATAAGAATTTAGTTCACGGTCAGAGGTCAAGGTCATATTTCTAATTTTGATTATAGTTATTTTCAATTCTTTTCAAAAACCGTAAAAGAAACCGACAACATATTTTTACAAAATTGTAAGTTGCGACATGTCGCACATGATGTAACACATGCATTTTGGTTGAAACGTGAGCTAACATTAAAATGGAGTTTTCTCCCCTCCTATATTAAAAAGTAGGCAAATAGTGATACAACTCATTAACCATATATAATTAAGACCTCTGGTCTCTTGATTTGAAGCCCTTGGTTTATGACCTTGAAATATAATTCAAAGTAATAATTCATATTGACTTTCCAAATTTTGAACTTTGGTTTTACATCATATGTACACATGATAAATCTATGAGACTGTTTGAATAACGTTGCAAGACACTTGACCAAGGAAAAACCGGAAGTGAACTTTTGCACATAGGAAGTAGCTATTTTAGAAGTAACAAATAAGCTACCTTTTTATTTGTTTACAGAAACCATATATTTTTGGAATCAGTGAACAATAAGCTATCATTTGACGGTGGATATGATATTTCAATCTGAACTCTCATAGTTCTATATCATAATTGATTGTTATGGTTGGAAAAAAACATCAGTTGGAACAATTGGTTTTTAATTATAATGATTATTATTATTATTATTATTATTATTATGGTTAGGTATTTCCACTTTTCTGTGGAAACACCTATTGCATTTGTTCTGATAATCATTATTTTTTTTTTCTTCCGCCAAAATTTGTTCTTGTGATAAATGTTTGTTTCGTAATATGTTGCTTAGGTATTTCTAATATTGTATCGTATAGTTTATGCGCTTTTAAATTTCCCCCTGCTAAGACGAACAATTTTCTTTGTAAGAGTTATCTTCCTTTTCATTGTTTATAATATGTTTGCATCTCCTTCGTAACCAAAAAAACCATATCGACAACAAATTGTTTGTTACATCCTCAGAATTGTTTTGCTAATTTCAAGCCAGTCGATGAAATATTATTTCAGTTATCTACCTTCAGGAAATAAATGTCGGTATATGTTATTGACTTATAAACCGTTAACCTTATAATCCTGGAATGTCTTTTTTTATTTTAGGCCCCTAGGTCCTAAATGAGGTAAAGGTCAAAGGTCAAGGTCAAATTTTCAATTGTGACTTTTCCTTGTCTTTGCATTTCGCAAACACTTTAAAAGATATGAATAAAAGAATAAGTGCAAAATGTTTGCTTTATGGTAATAAAGATATGTTACATGTGGTCTGATACAATCTGATGGCATCTTATAAGAGTAAGTAGCCCCTGGAATGTCTAATTCTAAGGTCAATTGATTATTACTTCAATATTTAGTTCATTATAAAGTCATATCACCGTCAAAATATAATAAAGGAAGGGATCTTGAGAAACACCGGAAGTAGCTATTTCTGCACTATTTTCATAGAAAAAACTGAGAATCAATATTTGTTGTAGTATAGTTAAACAAACTTCTCGCTTATGATCAAAAAACTGTTTGAATCAGTGTGAAAGAAGCTATATGATGAGACCGGAAGTAACATTAACTCCCATGGAAGAAGCATATTATCTCCCTTATTTCACTCAAAAGAATAGAAAAACCACTTATTTATTGCATCATTATGAAAAACCTTATGATTTGATGCCAATTTAAACTTTGATTACACAGAAACTAGCTTCTTTTCAATAAGTTTGAAAAATTGATGTCGAAAGACTTCAATTGTTTTCTGTACAATTGTTTTTTAATTATTTTTTGTCTTCTGCCACTTTTATGTCGTGCGTATAAATACTGTTTTGCAAGATGTCGCTTAGATATTTTGTATATAATAACTTACAGTTTACGCGCCTTAAAAATTGACCCTGCTTAACCGAATACTTTTCTTAGAAGAAGTTATCTCCCATTATTTTCCTTGTGAGTGCATCTCCTAAGTAACCATAAAAGAAAGCGACAAAGGACAGGTTACAGTAAGCATCAGAGAATGGCCCCCAATTTTCGTTTAAATTAAAAGTGACGTACGTGCAATAAATTACAACACTATATTTTTAAGGTTTTAAACTTATATTTTTGTAAACATCAATATATTTGTCAATTTCCACTTATAATATTCATGATTTGTTACTGTAAATACCTCAAGATTCGCGAAAACTGTAGGGAAATGGTAGTTTCCAGACCTTTTTCTGCATTTTAAGATATGAGCGTACCTACGGCTAACGATCATATTCATAACTAACATTCCTTGAATATAAATGTTGATGCATTTCAAATATCTTAGTGTGTCGTGAGACCGCTCTTACTGGAAAATTTTAAAATGGTGAAAAAAATGGTAGTATTCATTGATTTATCGAAATATTTAAACGAACTGCGGACCGGAGATGATTACCGGTATTAATTTACAAAATCGTCGCCCTTGAATGTACTAATCTCCGTTGACACTTTTGTGGAAAGTGCTTACTTTCACGTTCGCATTTTTATCAAGTATAGCATGCCAAGTTAACATTTTAGGCAATCATTTAACATAAATACATATGGCCAAAATATATTAGAACCGTGAATAATAACATGCATTGATCATTGTCATTCATATAACAAAAGAAGACACCATGTGACAATTTTAATTATTTGATTGTGTAAGTGTAACCATAAAAAAGAACAAACAAAACATTTAACACTTTTATGATCTAAAGTGTGTATCTTGAGTAATTGTTGGTCATGGTGCTGAATTAACCTTCCCGTTGCTCTTTTTCAACGACAACGCGTGCTTCTTCGTATTTCTTGTTTCCAAATTATTCTCTACAAAACTTTCCGTTATAAATATGCATGCATAAAGTATTTGCCACTGGACGGTCAGAAAACAACATTTAATCAACCATATCTTCTTTCAAAGACCAGTACTACAAAGATTTCAAATATATTCAAAAGACAAGATCTAAAAGATTCGTTAATTTTTTAATCAGATGTTCATAAATCAAAGAAAACAAATGAAAATTGAATATCAAAGGAAAAAAATGCATCATAGTCAAAAATATCTTGATTGTAATTTTATTCATTAAACGCGTGTTTCGTGTAGTACAGAAGACTCACCAGTGACGGTCGTTTAAAACAAATGTCAAAACAACATAAACGGGTTATAATTCCGAAAGATTTTGCAAACGCGATTAAGGTTATTTATTCCTGAATATATAATCCGTAGTGTTTCAAACATTTCAAAGTTTTGTAAAAAGTAAATTCATCAAATTGACAATTTCAATGAAAACTCATATTTACACAAAGTGCCGACTTTTGGACATTGTGTTGCTGCATGGGTTATTTGTGTCATTGCTTTTTAATGTGCTAGCTTCAAAGGTTACAGTCTACATGAAGAGATATTACCCTAACTTGACAATATTCATTCTGACTCTGATCCAACTAGTCTTTGCTCTTACCCTATACTGCCATTTGCTTAACGGAAAATCAGCAAATACCAATTTTAAAGTCTTTGGTTTGACCAGGCTGGTGACAGAACCCACGATATAAGGATTTTAAATTCATTTATTATATTTATTTAATTGTACCATGAATTTACTGAAGAGTGCTTATTGTAAGAGTCCATCTATTAATATAAATCCTCGCTTAAACATACTCATCTATCCAAAAGAAATATTTTTGCATCATATATAGGAATAAAAAGACGTGGTATGAGTGCCAACGATACTACTCTCTATACAAGTCACAATGTGTAAAAAAGTAATCGATTATAGGTCAAAGTACGGACTTTAACAAAGATAAGTGGCTTAAACCGACCAGCCAGCTATAAAGGACACAACAATGCCTAATGTAAAACAATTCAAACCGGTAATTTCAAACCAACGGTATGATTTATATGAAAAGCTAGGAACACTTATAAACCACGACAACCACTGAACAACAGGTTCTTAGGACAGATGCAAACACATGCAGCAGGTTTAAACGTTTTAAAAGGCAACAACCTTCACCCTAATTCGAACTAATATACTCTTACAAATGTATGAGTAACTTGCATGTGCAAGTATAACTGTTCGTTTGATAAACAAATTATAAAACCACAAAAACAAAACAAAAAAATACATTTGCAAAATAAGCAAATACTATGAATTTAACATGATATTGCACAAATCCTTTGACACCGACAGGAAAGAGAAACATGTTTTTGTCATTGCCAGTATCCACATCATTAATATAGACAACAAATATGTTCAATATTATATTTCATCGTGAAAAAAAAACAACATCAGCTTATTTTGTACTCAGTTCTAATTTGTCTTTGTCATTGTGGCTTCCAAGATGAAATGAATGGATACATTATGTTTGACATAAGTATTCTTCTTCTTATTAATATTGTTTTATTTTATTCTCATACACACTTTTTACCGCCATTACTTATTTAGTTTTGTTAGACATTGGCTTATGATATCATCACAGTCTAATATCATTATGAAATTTACTGTTGATCTCAAGGTCAAAATAATTGTTATTTGGTTCTTGACAGTTGACTTTCATGGTTAAATGATTGTCCAACCTAACACCATATATATTCTTACGGGCTATGTTATTTTTAGTTACTGCACAATAGGATTAAGGTCAAATCCTCATTATATAATGCATCGTTAATTATCTTAAAAATGGTTTATATCCTTACCCTTGTCTTGATAAGTTGTTGTACCCATGCTTAAGGACACATTAACTTAATTCTTAATTGCTTGGATAAGACATTTAAGTCCACACTGTTTTTGGTACAAATCACGTCTTTTCCCTTCCATTAACTGTTCAATAGCTGTAACAACTGATCAATCCCATTTGTATTTAGTTAATTTTTTATATTCTTGTTTTCATGAAAAGACCTTCGCATTGAAACAAACAAAGGTGGTGTAGATGTCTATAATTTAAATTCAAAAATTTCTGTTGCTGAGAAAGATCTGGTTTTCTATGCTTAAGATTGAATTCGTACAAAAAAATTAATGATAATATAGAAGATAATCAGATAATATAATAGCGTAAAACCACATCAGGAAGTATATTCTTCTAAAAAAAAACTAAGTTCATACTTCAAAAAACATAAAGAACTTTTTATTGTACGGTTGCTATGCACTTGTTATGTTAATAAGTTGTTGATAAGCATTCAGTGAACTTCAATTGAACTAACTTTTCATTTCTAACTAAATGCTGTTTATAAACAGACAATCTGTATTGCATTCAATTAAATTTTTTCAATAAAATGACAAATTGCTTTGTAGTTGTCTTTAATCCAAACATGCTTTGTTTTTGCTAAGCAACACTTGTGTTAATATACTCAATACGGAATTTGTTAAGAATAAAAAAAAACAAATCAAATCAAAGAATACCACATATGGAAAGAAAAATCTTCAGACAACTGCGAAATTCATACTTCTGAGGGACAAGCACTCGTTGTTAACCGTTGCTAGTCAACAATTGTGTTGCCAAAATTGATTTCAAGCATATAGTAAACCAAATCAAATGGAATTTTCAGTTGTTACTTCAAGTTCTTCTTGGACAAACAATTTTTTTTGCAAATATTTAGATTTGTACTGATGAAGCAATTTCATATCTTGACTTACATCTAGAAATTGACAATGAGGGTCGGTTAAAAAAAAAACTTTACGACGAAAGAGATGATTTCAGCTTTCCAATTGTGAACTTTCCATTTCTAAGTAGCAACATTCCAGCAGCACCTGCATACGGGGTATATATCTCATAATTGATACGATATTCCCGTGCTTCCATTTCCTATCATGATTTTCTAGATAGAGGGTTGCTGCTTACAAGGAAGCTATTAAACCAAGAGTTCCAAATGGTGAAGTTGAAATCATCCCTTCGTAAATTTTACGGACGCCATCACGAGTTGGTTGACCGTTATGGAATAACCGTTTCACAAATGATATCGGATATGTTCCTTACGTCGTAACTACAATCCCCTTCATGAATGTGACCTACCGAATTAGACTATTTACCGGATTTGTAATCACATAAGCAACACGACGGGTGCCACATGTGGAGCAGGATCTGCTTACCCTTCCGGAGCACCTGAGATCACTTCTAGTTTTTGGTGGGGTTCGGGTTGTTTATTCTTTAGTTTTCTATGTTGTGTCATGTGTACTCTTGTTTTTCTGTTTGTCTTTTTCATTTTTAGCCATGGCTTTGTCAGTTTGTTTTAGATTTATGAGTTTGACTGTCCCTTTGGTATCTTTCGTCCCTCTTTTATATGTGACAATCTTAATTCATAATAAAAACAGTTGCTACATGTAGACAACCTTCCTTTCACCGGAACAGAATAACACAATTGTTTTCTCAAGTGTCTACAGCAAGACCATAAATGACATCAATATAAACTTTTTTTGGAGAGGGGCCCAAAATTGCTCCTTATCGTGCCTTGTCCTTTATTTTACCAAATTGCTTGTTATATCCTTAGGATTGTGAACGAAGCAACACGGAGACTCTATTTGAGAGTGTTTTCCCTTATGCATTTGATATAAGTGAATTGCATTTGTAGATTGTACATTATAAGTAATAGAGAACTAGTGTGTTTGGATTTGAGGTCTTTGGAGTATTACCTTGAAATCGGGATTAAACTAAGGTAATACGACGACCCCATTGATTACTCTTTCTTTTACCTCATATGTATACATAAAACATCCATTGGACGTTTTGCCCAGGTTACTAGCCACTTGACCATAAAAAGCCAACAGAAAGTGAATTTGTGTAAACCGGAAGTAGTTTTTTTTTGTACGTACACATGTAGTTAAAAAATAATTGATGCAAGCTATACTTTATTGGAGTTTTAACATGGGTAAGCATGATCTTCATGATTATTTTCGACCGAATAAGAATATGAAAGAAAACATAACATTTACATCTTGAACAGATGTTACATGTATAAGATAGGTTTTGTAGCTTGCATCAATTATTTCGATTCTGAATAGGACAAGCAATGTAATTTCTATGTCCGATAAGTATTATTAATAAAGCGTTTGTGTAGACTCTGCCATGAACCTCCCTTTTTTGATTGTAAAAAAGCAAACGGTTGGCACTGTGATTTTTCAGAGGAAGGAGTTTGAACACCCAGCATGAACGGTTGTCGTATCTAGGTCAAATATGTTAATTTCGGAATGCAACACATTACAGTCATAATAAATGAATTAGTAACATCATGTGAACCATTTAAGAGTTTGAAAGTGTTTTAAAGTTAGGGAAATATATTAAGTGCATGATAATTTGATAAAATTCATTATTCTGAAAAAGTCAATATACGCATGTGCAAACAAATTTTATTGGATTTAGAGCATAGGTTTGATCACAAAACGTCATATTGTTGTTGGAATCAGTGTTAAGTAAACTATCAATTAATATCTGAAGTGACATTTTTCAAACATGAAGTAACAGAGTATCTCCCTTATTTAGAACATAATTGTATAGCAACCATATATATTCGGCATTAGTGTACACTAAGCTTTCATTTGACGCTGGAAATTACATTTTAAACCTTATGTTGATAGTTTCATATAAAACATTTCTTAACTGGTGGAAAGACCTTCAATTGTTCTCTGAACAATTAGTTTGTTAACTGTGTTTTGGTTTTGGTGTTCATTTCAGGTATGGGAGGACGACCGATTGAATTGGATCGAAAGTGATTATGGAAAATATATAGAAAATATATTTGTACCAGTGAACAAAGTTTGGCACCCAGAATTGGTTGTGTTAAATTCGTACGTTTTTAAGTTCAGTTTAAAGAAATGTTTTTATATAAATGTGCATAAATTGATATGGGCTAAACAACTACAAATGAAACATTAACGCATACATACATGTCCTCTAAACATGGTTGATGTCTCTCAGACGTATGTCTAGCTTATTAGTTTTAAACACTGATAATTTATACATTAAACTGTCAAGTTATATTGTGTTTCGTATGTTTTGCATATAGCTCTTATAAAATGACTTTCTTATCTATATTTAGAATGCATGAATTACAGAAGAATATTGGAGATGAAAGACCAATCCAAATATTTAAAAACGGAACGATAGTTTGGCAGCCAATTGTAATATTGTCAACGTTTTGTCATATGTTTATCGCGTTCTTTCCATTTGACTATCAAATTTGCTACATAGATTTAGCTAGCTTGGATCTTCCTGATACCGTAATGTATTTAAGTTATATATATCCACCAATAGATCAAAATCCAATATCACAAGGTGATTGGGAGATTAGAAAATACGGCTTCATTTATCCGATTAAATTTAAGACAATCGCAGGGAATAATACCATGCTCAAATTCTCGATACATTTGAAAAGAATTCCTGGTCATTACTTAATGATCGTTGTATTTCCGACCTTTCTTACTGCAGTATTAACATTTGTTACATTCTTTCTACCGCTAAAATCCGGAATAAGGATTGGATATATTCTGACAGTGGTACTTGCTTTGGTGGTTTTATTGATGTTTTTTGCAGAGACAATGCCTTCATCAACGAAATATCCTTCAATTCTAGGTAAAGTAACAGTATATTATAGACATGCTTTTACACTCATTTTAGTTGTTTTTATAATTCAACCAGATTCTAAAGTCACTGCCATACTATATTGATATGTCATTGTCTTGATGTTTTAAAAAGTAGCTACAATGAACACTAAATAAGTGCATTGAAATTTTCTTTAATATATCGATTACTCACTAGTAGATACTAATTATGTTTCCAACAAGTATACGTATTTACTGACTTTTTATTCTATGGTATTCGAAGTACATGGTTGCAATCAAAATATTTAAATTAAGTAATTTTATAGAATGAATCATGATGAAAAGTGATGAAAACTCCATCGATTGAAGAATGTATTCAATTATTTACTAGAAAGATGTGATCCATAATGTTATGTACGATTATCACCAACATTTGGGCATTGGCATGTATGATTTCTTAACAAAATGTTTACCGATATTCTTGCTGCTCGATCAACGTATAGTTTTGTGATCTTTGTGTTTGTATTTTGTGGTTTATATATAACCCCTACTGCACATTGAAGTCTTCTATTCTTTTGATATCACAATTCTTACTAGTGTTCTACTTCTTATTTTCACAATCCCTTACTTTGAAATTTTAGATTACTGCGGATGAGTTTTTCATCATCCATTTTTTAACATATATCTAAAGGTTTTCTTTACACATTTTACATTCACAAAGAAGGACTTTAGAAGATGAAAGGCTTAATGAAAAGACGGGAAAAGATATGAAATAATTAATTTAACATCAACGTACTTTATTTATTTCTCTGATATTGGCTCATGGACGTTGCAAACTTAAACCACCAATTGTGTAACTAAATTAATAATCTTGAATGTCATGCCCACTTTGAACAATTCAACACGCGGCAAAGTTCATGTACAATGAGCTGCAAAAATTTCTTATCTACATTTCACCTGGATAAATGCACACAAAAAAGCGTGTTTATTTATTTTTTATAGCATTGTTATCATTTTAATATTTTAACATTTAAATGTTAAAATACTAATCATGCTAATAGCATGTTAAAATGATAAAAATGTATATATATATATATCATTTTTAATTGGCTTCCAAAAAATACAATTGGCGTATTTTGATCATAGTGAAGCAAAGAAAAAAGTAAAATTGTTATCTTAAATTTTAAAATTTACTTTTTTTTTTTCTTTTTTGCAGTGGGATTATTTACTATAGCATTAGGAATGGCCTTTCTTTTGATCATTATTACAGTATTTGTAATGGGAATGTACAATAAACCGAAAAGATACATTGCTCCAAAGTGGATGCATTCTATGGTAAGGAAGATCCGGAAGTTAAAGTGCAAGTGCAAAGCCAGAAAAATAAATTCTCTGGAACAACATCAGACTACAGAAGATTGCCAACCGACAGAAGAAATAGACAGCGTAAAGAATAGCATGCCATTGAAACCATACAACAACAAGGAGCTAGCAGCATTCTGTGATTCTTTTCTGTTTGTTGTTTTTACAGTTTTATATATATTGATTCTTTTAAGTATCGCAATAACAGCGATCGTATGGATGATTAATGAAGACTACATTCATCCAACTGTGGCTGAGATGGATAGAATTGCTGCATTGTCCCTCAAACCACATCTTCCTAGATCTATATAACTCTAAGAAAGAAGAGGGTGTCATCACACTGTTTTCCTTAACTTTAACAATAGTCCACCTTGAGTTTTGTTTCGATGATCAACTATCAATACACACATGTATTGAAGCGAGCTGGTTTGTACAGTGTGTCTAACAATAAACAGTTGCACCATATCATTAATACGTGTTGGTACATTGATACTATATAAAACCAAACAATACATTATACTACTACTTATGTAAATGTAAATTTAATTGCCCGATCTAATTTTTCGGGATAATTGCTAAACATAATGTATAAACTTGCAGTCCTTGATAATGCATATTAGATAGTATATGTTTTAAATTGTGTTGCTCTATAGAAGAAACAATATGTATTATGTTATAAAATACAAACTAATCGGTCAGCCAAATAGGTTAATGATGCACTAACAATAATAGTCTTTTCTGAATCATGATTTTCGAAATCAAAATTTTAGTTTAGTACTAATATGAAAGAAAAATTAACATTTACATCTTGAACAGATGTTATAAGATAGGATTTGTAGTTTATATACACATTACGGGAATTGATCTTTCACAATTGAACAGTTGTTATCAGTGACGCTCGAATCCCAAAAATCTAGAAAAAAAGGCCAAATAAAGTTCGAAGTTGAAGAGTATTGAGGACCAACATTCCAAAAGTTTGGCCAAATACAGCTAAAGTAATCTACTCCTGAGGTATAAAAGCCTTGGTATTTATAAAATTCAGAAGTTTTGTAAACAGTTAACGTATACATATGACCATAATTATCAATGATAATTCACGTCAACACCAACGTGCTGACTATTGGGCTGGTGATACCCTCGGGAAATAAAACTCCACAAGCAGTGGCATCAACCCAGTGGTTGTAAATAAACTCATCATTAATACCAGGATTAAATTTTGTATTGACGTCAGACGAGCGTTTCGTCTACAAAAGACTCATCAGTGAAGCTTTCATACTTGCATAACTTGTCCGTATTGACTTTAAGGTTGCATGTTTTACTTAATTTACTTACACATGTAAACGGTTTATCTGTGTTTGCAGTCCTTCGATACTATCATATAGACGATCTATATCGTCCCCAAAGAGAAGACAACTCAGACACCAACTCCCTATACCAGGTTTTCAGCCTAGACTACTAATTTCTGGGACTTAGTCATAAGTAAAAATTTGAACAATGTATGAGCAGAATTATCACTCTGTCTTACACCAGTCTCTATAGCTACTGTTTGTAATTTTAAATGTGTTGCTTTAATTGTCCTCTATTTATTACCACGTATTCCAGTTGACAATAACTTATGAAAAAGTATTGTGTGATCCACAGAATCAAAATCTTAACTGAAGTCGATATAGCACAGATATGTATCTTTATTCATTAGTATTCGTTACAGTACAAAGGCTATAAATATGATCCTGACAGGAGCGCAAAGTACAAAAGTCTGCTCTTTAATAAGAATATAATTATCCACTAGCTTAGTATGTAAATTTGAATTCAATATGTTACTGTATAACTTTGTAGTGATAGAAATAAGACTTATGCAACGGTATCCAAGCCGGTCCCAAACATAAGTTCTTTTTTTCAGCAAGGGATGAATGGTGCGTTTCTATTTACATCCGGCACGTTACCGTACAGCAATGGATAAAATGATGCTTTTCTATTTACATCCGGCACGTTACCGTACAGCAAGCATGCCTTAAACAATTCGTGAAGTACAACAGTTAAATAAATGTAACATTTTTCTAAACTGGGTTTGGAATATTGTCAATTCCTACAGAATTTTCATTTTTCTCGCGTCCTCTTTGGTTGATTCATGCATATCTGATGTGTGTTGAACGTTGTCAGCGCCTGATTTTCGAAAAACTAAGGATTGTCTTACCCCAGGAGTAGATTACCTTAGCCGTATTTGGCACAACTTTTTGGAATTTTGTGTCCTCAATGCTCTTCAACTTTGTATTTATTTGGCTTTTTTAACTAATTTGATCTGAGCGTCACTGATGAGTCTTATGTAGACGAAACGCGCGTCTGGCGTATAAAATTATAATCCTGGTACTTTTGATAACTATCTGCTACACAAAGTTCACCCTCCCACTAGTTATTTAAAGTTTGAGTTGTTGATATATTCGTAGCTAGTTACCTCGCTGTTCCATGACAAGAGTTTGGAGTATTCTCCTTTCCATCTCGACAATATGACGTTCGAATCATATGAGTCGGCCCAATCCTCTTAAATTATACTATATATTACAGTATTTGTTCGTTCCGGATTCAGTATCTTTATTTGACGTCAACATGCCTTCCTACGTTCCTCCTTACGCAAACTTTTATCAAATGTTGTTCTTGTAGTTTTTAAAGCGCATTTCAAAGTTTCCTTTTGCTCGTCAGTTACTTTTGCTTTGTAAAAATTGTTTTCAGCATCCCTAGCAATTTTGAATACTAGTAACAGTTGAAGTTTGTTATTCCAGTACTCTTTTTTTCTATGTTTCGTTTGCTTTTTAATTCTGTGTTGTAAGTCATCATGTTGTAAATTCTCAGACATCTCAGTGGGAAGTGTACTTATCAGTTTTTGTATATACTATTTACTTCCTTGTGTGCACACTCCAGTTTTAGTAATGAGTCTATGATTTCTGAAAGGAGCATATAACATCGCTCACTTGTGAAAATAGTTTGTGAAATCCTTTGGGTTTAGTAAGTGTATTATCTTGAAACTGTTGTTGTACTATATTCGAGTGGAGACATATCGTAACACACTTGTTGCAGTTGTGGAATCTATATATATATATTAACATGCATGTAATAAGTAGCTCGTTGTAAGGCACAATCCTGTAGTCAACGACGGACTTTCTTAAAACTGATGTGAAATTGTGTTTGACCATTTATCCCCTTCCGTTAAGCATGCTGCATTTAGTATCTTTTAGAAAATTAATTATGTGTTCCCAAGTTTTTTTTTTTATCAACAATCTCCCGTTTTGGTATAAAATCTATTATGTCGTCGAAATACTGGAGTGAGCCTACCCTTTCGTTAAAATCACCGCAAACATATCTAGGGTTTCCGTTGCTATATTAGTACATTTGAGATAATAGACTGTCATTGAAATCTAGATCGACCGAGTTGCAAATTGCACACAACACAGTATAGTGTTCTGCATTTTGAGGTCAATTGTATCAATTATCTTAGTCCGATTTTCGGCTGGTATGTAAAAAAAAGATTATTTTTATACACTGTAAATTTATTCAATTTTAATTGGTTTTTCCAAACGCTATCACGCTGTGTTTTTTTCCTATTTGTTACAATATGTGTTTTTGGTTGTTGTTCAGCGTACAAATTTGCATTCCCGTTGTTGTATATAGTAACACTGATTCGGTTAACTTTTATGTTATCAATTTCTAATTCAATAAAGCGTAAAAGACCTTGACCATAATGTTTCAGGATGTAAATAAGCTCTGGGTTATTTCTGCAGCTTTCCAAAGTTGTCTTTAATTACTGTCGCAAATGCTTTCTCCTAATTTGTCATGCAGTGTTCTAATAAATTCTTATAGAGTCTTGGTCAGCTGGTTAACACAAGAAGGTTGTATATGTCTGCATCTGATCTAGGCCTAGTAGGCGACTTGGCAAAATTTAACAGACTTTTGTTGACATTCTTACCAGATGCTTTTGTGATTCCTTTCGGTTCAGGGTATTTGGCGTCACAATCCATGTCAACTACGTTTTGTTTGATATCTATTTCTGTACATGTGTTCTGCTAGACTTACCTTTCAGGATTAATTTTATAGTCTATTGTATATCTTGTATATAAACAACTTTCAATAGTGTGTCATTCTTATAAATGTCTTGTTTACAAAAAATAGATTTTTTCGAAACACTAAGGATTTTCTTATTCCCGGCATAGATTACCTAAAATAGTTTGCAGTGTTTGCAAAAGACAAACACACGAAACACGTTTGACTGCATTTGTATGTTCTAATTCACAAAATTACCGTCGACAGGAACACATGTCTCTCTACACGGATACAAATGATTTGACCAGACTTTGTTCTTATAGTACGACGGCTTCGTAAAAACTTGTGCAAATCCTGCTACAAGTATGAAACTTGACACAAAGCTTCATCTATTATTACTGTTTGATTTCAGATAGGGAGGTAATCTGAAAAAGTGCACCACTTACGGTAAAATTCAATATGGCGGACCTTATACTTAAATCAGCCCAATATCGAAGTATTATATGTGAAAAGGTGTTATAATCAATCTACTGTCATTATATTCGGCACAAACCTTTGTTATGTGCTACTTTTGAACATATTTTATAGATTATATGACTTTCAAAACCCTTCTTCCGGCTAAATCTAACCAGGCGGACATTGTATTAAAACAAGCTTATTTTTAGGGAGGGTAATTGAAATATATTTTAATGTATTGATTCTAAATGGCCTATGCACTGCAAAACAATAATTTCAAGATGGTTTTTTTTTCAATTTGGTCGTCGATGATCTGCAATTCAAACAATAGTACTTGAGACACAACATAGAACACCAAAGACTAAGAAACATGAATTCAAACAACAACTTAGGATGATCTCATGTTGCTCTTCTTATTACAAACCCTGTAAATAGTCTAATTCGGTACGTCACATTGGTGAAAAAAGAGAACAGGATTGTAGTTATGATATTAGGAACAAATCCAATATAATCTGTGAATGGATTTCCAAAACGGTTAACCAACAAGTGATGGCGTCGTAAAATTTACGAAGGTATGATTTCAAATGCATTTGGACTTATCGTTATAATAGCTTCATTGTGAGTACAAATGTAGCAACCCTCTATCACAGAAATTATGATAGCAAATACAAGCCCGGAAATGTCGTATCAATTGGGAGATATATACTCCGTTTGCAGGCGCTGCCGGAATGATTGTTTTTCATTCATGTGATGTGTTATGGATTTGATTTTGACATTTAATTAGGGACCTCGGAGTTCGGTATTTTTTGTGATTTAACTTTTTGCTACAAAGAAATGAATAGTTCGGAAGATGAAATCATCTCTTTTATCGTTAATTTTTTTTTCGACCAAAAAATAGAGGATATTGCTAACTTCTTATATTTCTTCCTAAATGGTTCCTGTATGAAGTCAGCTTCATAAATGGACAAGTCGGCGAGAAGAGGAGCCCAATTTGTTCCCAATGGAAAACCTATAGAAATTATCACCAGAACATCCACAAACAAAACATAATCTAGATGTGTGGCATGTTATTTTATTGAATAAGAAATCCAAGGAATATATTAGTTATATGTGATCACACTTCTACTTAACAGTTTTTGAAACCACGGATGTTGATCTTGTTTACATAGTTTAACATTTGTTACATGTCTGATCGTATAAATGTTTGATATACCTTGTCACTTAAATATTTGTTATTTGATATTTTTAATCTATAACTTCATTTATATATATATACATGTATGTGAAAGTTGGATTACAAGTTGACATGGGATATGACACACGAAATTAGAGAACACAAATAATATGCACTGCAATAATGATTTTCCTTTCAAGTAATTTCTTCATTGTGAACAGCTGATCTAATTTTTGTTTGACATGATATGCAATTACATATAAGATGATCAGATCTCGGATGTGTGATATACATGAACTGTTTACTTCTTCACCATGATATTCGAAGGTAGCTTCCTTTGGAATATTTTGTGCAATTAATTGTTGCTTTTTGAAATCTCCAAAATAAATTTGTGGTTGATAGGCTACGGTACATTTGGATTACATAATACACAAGTAATGCACTATAGCAACAGTTTTCCATTCATTGGTGTCAACTATATCTAAATGTTATAAAACACCGGATGTATTTGTTTGTTTACTCTGACATTCAATTTAAAATACCAAATACATATTTACTGTTATCTTTGTAACCAGGATATTCATTCGTAGATTATTTTGCTCTATTTCATTCAACACAATTGTTGCTTTGTTAAATATAAATAATGCATATATAGGGAGATTAAGGATATGACATACAAAATAAGAACTATATTTAAATTTTAAATATTGTGAATACAATTAGATATATATGATATCTGATCTGATATTTTAGTTACACATCGTAATAGTTACCTGTAATTCGTATGTTGTTACTGGTTTTGGTAGACAGATTACTTACTTAATTGTAATTGTACTAGGATAGTAACCTAATACAATATATTTTCGGTCAGTAAATTGTATATGGAATGAAAGAGTCTTTCTTGTCAAATATCTTAACAGGTGTGTGATGAAGTCTTAAATATTAGGTCTGCCTTGTGCACACTTATAGTGCAAAAAAATAATAGAAATGAGACATGATCTCCAAAATGTACCAAATCACATAGAAGTTAATAATCATAATATGTAGCTATGAACAGAATCTAAATAAATTGCCTCACTATGAAAATATAATGTAAATCGAGAAAACAAACTGCCCGATTTATGCATAAAGCAATATACGAAAAACAATTATTGTATAATATCGTTTGATTTATTATTAAAATATTGATCTTCGTTGACATATTGCAAGAAAATAGTCAAACATAGGAGTATATAGAAAAAGAACAGTTATATTTCATGGTTGTTTCTCGCAAAAAATGTTTTAAAAGTCCATATAAGATACATTAAACTCAATTTATATTTAAAAGTCTTTCAGGTTGTCCAAATATTTTGCTCTGAACTAGCTATAGTGCTCCAAATTAGGCCAATATAATCTTTCTTTTGTGGTATTGTAGTGAGTTTCCAAAGATACCGAAGCAGATATTGTGTTTTATAAATAGAAAACATGTGTGTAGTGTAATGAACGCAACTAGTCATTATAGGTACCAGGCTTATTATTTAATACGCTGGACGCTCGTTTCCCTAACAATAGACTCACCAGTGATGCTCATGTCCAATAAGTAAGAAAGCCAAACAAGAACAAAGTTGAAGAGCATTGACGACCCAAAATTCAAAAAAGTTGTGCCAAATACGGATAAGGTTATCTGTACCTGTCATAAGAACATTCATAGTTTTTTCGAATAATTCAGACTTATGCGAAAAGAAAATTTATAAAAATGGCCATACAAATGATATTCATCTCACCACCGAAGTGCTACTCAGCTGTAGATACATACCATAGAAGACGAAACCAACTGTTCTTGTTTTCGTTTCCCCTTCGTAATCGTATAAGAAACTGACAAATTTTGTTTTAAAATAATCTCAAACATATTGAGAATAATGTTGACCACATCAATCTGAAGTGACCTTGTGCATATTATGAGAGTTATTTATTTTATATACTACTATTATTTCAGCTAATTAACTGTGATACAGGAAACCTTATGGTCTTTTTATTTCATGCATTTTAATGACATTATTGTTATTTTTATCATTGTTTGTACTTACTGTCGCCTATGGGAGTGGGGGACAGAGATGCAATCTTCTGCTTAAAGAAGATCAATCTATTATCTTTCAGTGGAAATTATGCTTATAAACAAACAAGATCCACTTGCATTTGCACCGATCACAATCGACTGTGTTTATTTCTTTAAATTTATCTTAAATGTATAAGTTTCAAACAATATTAAAGCTCCACACTATAATTAAAGAAAAATATGTATATTAGATGCCTAATATCCTAATTTTAGCACCTAATTAAACCTTTAAAGCCAATACAGAAGTTGTAATCAATTCAAATATATCGATTTTGCTTTATTATCTTCTCTGTTTCTTGTATGTTTAATATCAAATGGGTATCCGCTGGAACTGACAAAGAGAAATATCTTAAACCAAATCCTCGAAAATCAAAAAGGCACGTCAACATTACCTGTAAATCGCACCTGTCAAGACAAATAATTAATTAATCTGAGCAAAGTCATGAACTTAAACTGTTGGTACCGTGACAAACCCACTAAAATAATGTAAAAGACCAAAGTAGACATATTTTTTGGTTAATTGAATTCATCGACAAACATGCCAAATTATTATATCTCTTTAATATATAAACATCGAATTATAGTAGCCAATCAAAGTAAATATAAAAACATATGAGAATACTATGAACATATTTTATATTTAAAAATATTTAGGATTATACTTTGAATCTTATCTCAAGCAGTAAGTTATCAATGAAAAAGGCAGTTGAAAGATGAATGATCGAAATCAGCGTTAAAGTTGGAATTAAATTTATTTTCAGGAAGACCTGAATAACAGTAGACAGTAATCGGGATGTTCAGTCATATAATGAGGTTTGACTGTTCAGTCAATGCTGTAAAAAGAACTCAAGGAATATTCAAAAGATTGGATTTGTAACTTAAAATAATTATACAATTTATTCAAAGGAATGGAAGATTAAACCGCCTTGGTTGTGATCAATTAGAAGGTCGAATGTTAAAGTTCCCAAAAAATCGTATCTAGTCGGATATGTAAGCGTATATTATTTCTAACTGGAAGTTCACTCATAATAGATAATGAAAATCAGATTAAATGCGTAATGCCTTATAATTTACCAATTCAAAGAAGTAATTCCCGTTTGTATCTGTTAACTCTTTTTTTGTGTATTTTTCTTCCAAGAAGAGGTAATACTCTGCCATAACAGGATGACGTTACATTCCAAAACTAACAAAAACATAGCGTGTCCGGATGATAAACAGAAAAAAAGACAAAAGGTCGACGTATGCTAATATACATGGACATCTTACAAACAGTGGATTTGATTAACTGATTTCTTCTTGATCATTTGATTTAAAGCCATTGTTAATAGGTTTTAAATTTGATATCTAGCCGGATATGTCATTAAATATTATGTGTCAGTTGAGATAAATCTTTCTTTTTTTTTGGCTCAGCCGATTTTGGAATTCAGTCAATTCGGTTACAATGTCAACCTATATATAAGCAATGCTTTCTTTATTAACTATTAAAATATCTTATATCGCCATTGAAAACGTTGGTTTTGATTGCGAAAAAAAATGCATTATATGACGTCGGTGTTATTTTATCAATAGATAGACTAGATGTAAAAGACAGAAACTATCGGTAGATAAATATAACAAACCGTGGCTTTCGTTGAAGTCAAAACTGATCGGAATGTTAAATTAATAGACCAATAGCTGTAATTGTTCAGGGTTAACAAATTAAAGATAAAATAATGTCTAAAGGATTATGCATACACAGAGGAGTTTATGTTCTACTCATTTGTTTAGGTAAGTTTGAGGGTAATACTCCAGGGGAAAGTTTTATTGTTATTTATCATGCAATCAGCAAATAATGTAAGTATGACAAGTCTAGAGTGACTGTGTTATGTGCTTGTACATCATCGGTACGATAACTTTGAAAAGCAATTGATAAATGATTGATGAATTGTTTTAATCGGTAATTAATTGATTTTTGAATGTTATCTACTACAACCGATAACTCTCTAAAAGTGAATAAGATTGCATTTCAATTACTTTTAATTGCATGATCCAAAGAATTTAGATCGTTTCCCACAATAAAGCCCATATTATTGACGGACATTTCAAACTCTAAATTACGTGCATGAAATTATTATTTTCATTTTACAAACTCCCATTTAAAGGTTATGGAACAGTCAATGTGTTATAAAGTATATCTTAGGACAATACAATATTAGTTGTTTTTACTTAATAAGACATTAATAAAAAGCAAAAGCCGAATATGCATGCTACTGATTTACACTTTTTGATTATCTGCTTGAAAATACAACAGCTATTTCCAAATAAAATATTCACTCTTATCATACAAAACATATAGGCATTACTAAATGCTATTACACTATGCCAAACGAATTGGTTATTTTGGAATTTTGGATCTTCAATGCTCTTCAACTTTCTATTTGTTTGATTTTATAAATATTTTGATATGAGCGTCACTGATGAGTCTTGTGTAGACGAAACGCGCGTCTCGCATATTAAACTATAACCCTGGTACCTTTGATAACTACTTAGATACATCTGACAGTTAAAACTTTAACTGCAGATAATAAAACTAGCCAAATGTATAATAACTTTTGCGTCATTGATTACCTCTATACACAAATGAACAGTAAAAAAGCTTAATTGACTAGAGGTTGAACATTAAAATACTTCAATGTCTCTCTCTTTAAAACAACATACGTGTCTCAGATAAAACAAAAAACACACAAAATGCAAAATGTACATGGAAAAATCAAAATGTATACGATACAAATTCACACTCTGGCACAAATAAACAAAAACAATCATAATACAGGCATGCAATTTTCATGCTAATATTTAGTTAAATGGTCATGGTTTTAAAACTTCAAGAAAGTTCTACTAGGGTCCAAATCTGTTAGGTGGACGCTTTATACAATGTCCGCGATTCTACGTAATACTGTCAAAAAGAAAACTACACATATCGCACTGTTTATTTCTACTCAACTCAATGTCAGACTCAATGTTGTTTTATATTAATTTTGCGGTAGCCTGAGACTCAGTTTCTTTTAAAATTACAGTTTTATTTAGGCAATTGTGAAAAGTCTCCATAATAATCTTAGTTTCTTATGATGAACAACTCTTGTTTTGCTGATTCTGATGTTTCAATGCGGTATACCAAGTCACTAATACTGTGTGTATATAAATTAGATAAAGATCTGGAATTAATTCTTTTGACGATCCTAAAAAAAAACCAAATAGATTCGATGAATTGGGTAACTGCTTCACATGTTCCTTAACAGACATATTTGTTGAGCTTTTATTCAGGTGTTTTCCCCAATTTAAAAAGCATGTCCTGTAGATTGATTTTACGTATTTAGTTTTTTTTGTCAAGGCTTACTAGGATTTTTCACTGTTTCCGATTACTTTACGATTTTTGTCATATGTTTTCGTATGAAATAAAAATTGGATCAGTACGCAGACCGGAATGACTATAAAATCCGGAAAATATAATTTTCTAAAGTCGTGGTTCTGGTGATCGCCTGAATCATAAAAAAAGTTATTTAATACTTTTTAGAACTGAAAATTACTAGTAAATAGTTTTAGGTTGGTGTTTCATGTGCTGAAATTGTTAGATTTTGATTAATTTCAGATTGGCACCTGGTTATTACAAAATACATCAATTGTTTTAAAATAAAATGAATGCCGTTTTCAGGATTAAATGTAAAAAATTAAGACTGTTTTCATCTTCATGTATCATGGTTGTATAAAAAGAATTGTCAATGAAATATTGAATAAATAGATTTTGATCAGCCATTACATATAGAAACCATGATAACTTTAACTCCCTAGTTTGTAATAAAAAATTACCAAAAAAAAAAACACATGACAGTCACATTTCTTGAAGATCTGATGTCGGACAGGCAGACGATATGGCTATACTTCATATAACCCCTCGACAACTATTCTAGTGATGTGTATTTTTTACATTAAATAAAAGTGGCAGAACAGGCAAGTTTATTTTAATTAATTTAGTTCTTACGTTTTTAAAAGCGACTTTGAATATTTCACACATTTGTCACGTTGAAGTGTCGTTGTTGTTCCATATATAGAAACCGAAAAACACACCACAATGTACGCGTATGCCGTCGAAACCGACGAAATGTGGCTGATACGAAAACATATGACATACGAAAACATATTACACGACGATAACTAAGGCTTTTCTACCTCAGGCATATATTACCTTAGCTGTATTTGACAAAACTCTTAGGAATTGTGGTTCACAATGCTCTTAAACTTCGTACTTTATTTGGCCTGTTGACTTTTTTTTGGATTTGAGCATCAATGGTGGGTCTTATGTAGACGAAACGCGCGTCTGGCGTATATACAAAAACTAGTCCTGGTATCTATGATGAGTTCATTTATCGCCGACTTGAGCAAAATTTTCTCCAAAAAAAGTTTACGACGCTACTAACATGCTGCATTATGAAGCAATCAATATCTTGAACATTCCCCAAAAAAACATGCTGCCAAGTGGAATAACTGTTGTCTCATAATTTTGATTTTTTTTTAAAGATTTTTTGAAATCGTCAACATCGTACACAGTGAGTTTTCGAAAAAATCTTCAAGACAAGTTATTTAATGAAGCTAACTACAATAAGATTTTCCGGCCAGAAAACACTGTTACTGTAGAAATAAAATACAAATTGCAGTATGTCATTTCAGTGGTGAGTTTTATCATATTATGATTTCTTCTATTTTAAAGCTAAGATTATCAATAAAACATAACTTGAATACCAAGCTAAATCTAGCATCAACAACATATAAACATGATAAAGACATGAAAGACATTTATTAATAGATTCTAACAGTGGTGTTTTATGATGAGTATTTGTTATATGCTAAACTTAAAATAAAGAGATGTGGTATAATTGTCAATAAGACAACTATGCCAACAGAATCCAATTGAAACAGACATAAAAAAAAACAGGAACATCCTCAATATTGACATTACATGATCAAAACTTATTTCGTATAGTCAATTATAAAGAGCAAAAAAATACAAAAAACGTCAAAAAGGTTATATTTTTTGCAACACAATTAAGAAATATGAGTTAGAAATAGAGCACGATTACAGAAAGCAATAACAGTCAGTGGATCCCTCAAAGGAGTACATATCCCTCCATTACTACAAATTGCCATGAAATAACAGTATTAAAAGAAGCACTAAATACCAAAAAATCAAGTAAGCAATGGAAGGTGTCACGGCCAAATTCAACCAAACATATCTTATTAAGAGAGAATATGTTTTGAATTGTGTCATTTATTGATGATTTAGTGCCAGGATCGTCTAGATTTTTTGTTTAGCTTGTCCTATATCTATGTCTCAGACTGTTGATATGTTCATCATTTTTTTAATTTATTTATTTTAGGATATAAAGAAACAGACAATATCAACAACAGGATTGTTCAGCGTGGTAAGTAATTATATTTAAATTATCAAAAGTGAAGATCATTTTAGAAATTATTTTGATTTACCAAAGAAATGTCTTCAAGATAACAAAATAACAAAAAAAAAACAATTGTATATGGTCAATATAGATTTCGATAGGAGACAGCTAATACTTTTTTGTTTTTGAATATTCCCTAAAGAATTGAATTACGTATATAAAATCCTAATTCAATTTGACAATAGCATAGCTAATAATTATAGCTGAGGTGAATATAAGTTCACTAATACCCTTTTCTTGTAAGTTTTTTATTCCGAATTTAAAATTTTGTTTGAAATTCAATAGGGGGGTACCAAAATCAGCCCCGAAAAGTTAATGCTGTGCTTCTAGTATTTGAAGAAGATTTTTATTTTGAAAAAAAAAGTGTCGTTTAATTTTTTCATAAAACTAAGCATTTGGAGTGCTATACTAGTCGGTTGTTCTTGCAAATTTTGTTTTCAAAATTAACCGTTAGATTTTTTGGTATTTAAGTTTGAAATACGCCCCCCCCTTAAATTGGTTCTTTGAATAAGAGCAAAATCTATTCAAAAAGTACATAATGGCAATATTTTTTTTCGTCTTTTGAACTAGGCCTTAGATATTTGGCATGTGGATGTATCATAACGAGGTTAAGTGTCTTGTATCATGATGACCTTTGTGTGACCTTCAAATGTGACCTCAAGGTCAACTTTATGTTGGTTTTTTTTCGTGAAAAACAACCATGTAGGCCACAACTTCTTCACTTTTTGACCTAGGCCTTTCATCTTTGGCATCATGAGGTGGTGAGCCCTCTTAAAATTTTGACCTCATGTGACCTTGAACTTTGACCTCAAGGACGATAATTGTGTTTATGGTAAGAAACACTTGTACCAGCCATGACTTTTATGAAGTTATGAATTCATATTTATTTTTAAAAATCATAATACAAAAGCTTTAATTGACCATACAACAATATAGACACATTTTATGACATGTCAACCCATTCCATGCACACGCAATACATAATGGACATGTAGTCACATAAAATTGTTTGAAAAAGGGATAGTTTAAGCGGAGTGTACGTACTAAACTACTCAACAGAAAGCAAAGTGAAAACTTCCTAGGAATCAAACAGTAGGAGGAGTTATGCCAAATAACTATATACCAATAATGGGACGGACGGAAGGACAGACGGACAGGGGTAAAACAATACTCCCCCCTACTTTCAGTTGCAGGGGCAAAAAACGGATGTAACTGATTTTTTTATTTGAGATACGAGCTGTGAGAAGTTAAAGCATGACACGTAAACAATATCTATGATACATAGGGAAAGGCTTTAAAGTTGGCAGATGCTTTACATGATCAAGATTTTCAATTTATTGGTCTACAGATTCAAAAATATACAATTCAATACTTAAGAACAAAACTATTCGTGCAAAGAACCATGGCTTATAATATGAGAGATTAAATAGAGCTGACTGTGCAAAATCCTGTGAAATCAAGTTCGTTAAACTTAGAACTGTTTTTTAGTATTTCTGCAGAGGTTATGAAAATTAGATACAACTGGTTTTTACTTAGAAGCACGGCATTTGCACTATTTATTTTACATTATTTTTTGGGACCCTTATTATTATAGAGAATGATTACTCTATTCAGTAATAATCTTGAATAGATAGTTGAGAAGAAACATTTTCACTTGTCACTTGCAATGACACCACAGTTTCTTTTTTTATATTTATTTCAAAATTGTATTTGATAAAAAAAATCGAAAAGATACACAAACATGACAAAAGCACAACAAAAGAAAAATAACAAATTTTTCTATCCCGTCGAAATTCAAATTTGATAAAGCAAAAATAACATTTTCTATTTATATCATACATATATGTGTAGTTTCAGTTTAAACCGTGATTCTAAATATAGACTTGACTTGCCCTAAAATGCGGACGGAATAGAAGACATCCGTTTATTTTCTACACCTGTCAGGATGGTTGAAAAAAGATACTAGAAAGATGTAGTATTTTTTTTTTATTTAGATGAATGTGAGAGTGCATAAATATGTGTTGTGTTTTGTGGACTGAATCGGATGGTCATTTTTCTTCTTTTTGTCTTTGTTCCGTAGCATGTAAATGATGCACTGGTGGTTGAGTATCTCCCTCAGTATCTTCTAACGTCACGGTTTTACATGAATATAAATCATGTAATAAATATTCTATTGCACTTTAAAAAAAAATATGCCAGAAATTTTAAAATTATAAATTAATCATAACTTGTTTAACATAAGTAAGTGTATTTTTATTGTCAGAGGTAGCTACCATTTGAAGGGAGGCTTGGCTGAAATTTGAAAAAAGCAAGACAGGCTTTTGAGCAAACAAGGCAGGAACAGTAATTTGGCATAACAAGCAGGATTACAATATATGTAAACAATTACAGATAAACTAATTAAAATTGCAGTTCCCTAAAGAATGAAAAATAAAAATCCAGGCAAATGATGTCAGATGAGTGAGGGTAGGAGGGGTCCTGAATCCTAATCCCGAAATCCCGGGCTTAAAAACACGAAATCCCGAGTATAAATAAATTTAGATCCCGACATCCCGAAATTCCCTGATTCCGAAACCCCCAGCTTAAAACACCCCGATCCCAGTCCCCCCCCACCCCAATGATTACAACTAAAACAAATGCAGGACAACATTTTTAATTCCAGCCCTACCACCCAAACAATCAAATGGTAGCATCGTTGTACTTTATTTCATTTTCTGTAAGATCTAAGCATTGGCAAGTAAAAAGCGAAAACAGTTTTTGTCCTTTCTATTTCCCTCCTTTTTAACGTCCTGGTTTACTTTTGGTAAATTTATTTCACTCTGAAATGTTCCTATTATGTCTCCTTGAAGATTCCTTTATGGAAAATTAGTAACTTTAAATGGATTAAAAAATCAAATGAATAACAATAGGTGTTCAGCTGCTTTTAGCAAGAATGTAAACATTATGATCATGATCCTTAAAAAGCTTGCATATTTCACATGATTTTAAAACGTAGCAATGAATCAGACTATGAGTAAGAGTTATCTTTTCTTAGGTTTCCTGTACCCCCTTAAGAAAGCAGATGTGCATACTATAAACGGATTTAAGCGTCAATATAGAAAATAAATAGATTTTGACATGACTTTTCATTACAACAGTGCCATCATCCGTATATATAATATTGAACGAAAAGACTTCATTTTATTTCCAAAATAAATAAATCATCATGTCTTTGTGTCCTACAGGTACCTTTTATAGTCGCATTTATCATATATTCTAATGATTATTGAGTTTGAGTTATTTTGGGAGAAAAAAAATAAAGACGTCCGGATATTAATCCGTCATCAGACTGACATTTAAGTCATAGACAAAACTTCCGGTTTTAAACTTACAAATAATTTTCATATTTCCTCGGTGACAGGACAATCATTTCCGCGTTTATCTGCATGTTTACTATGACTATGCTACTGTAATACATAGAGACTCTTTATAAATTATAGCAGTGATTGCCGTGGAGGAGAAACTTGGAATTGATAATTTATAAGATACATAGGGTAAGGTTGAAAGCGCAAGAGAAGGAATACTCGGTTTGGTATGACATTTTAAGAACGGACTTACTATTTATTACATGGCCTGTATCAAAGCCTCATCATATAATCATGAAGTTTATCATTAACTGTGCAAAACATTTTCAGTTTTGGAAAGATAGCCGATTGGTCTGGGATAAATCAATATATGGAGATATTGAATATATATACGTACCCGAAGACATAGTTTGGCACCCCGACTTGATTGTGTTTAATTCGTACGTATTCTAAAGCAATTTTCTTTATGATCATTAAACATTTTAAATAATTTAATGATGTTTTCATTTAAAGTTACCTGTATATTTAGAGATACAAAATATATTGACGTGGTAAATTATAAGACAATTTATGAATATCTTCTTTTACGTCTTCAGCTATTACCACTTACAATTCATACATAAAAATAATTAAGGTTTCCTTTTTTTGTACTGTTTTACAAAACAAACTTACTAAGTAATTTAATTATTTCAATTTAGCATTATAGAATTAGAGAACAAATTGGGTGATGGAAGAACAATCCGAATATCAAATGAGGGACAATTACGATGGGAACCAATCGCAGTGTTGTCCACGGCATGTCCAATGGTTCTTGCGTGGTTCCCATTTGACAATCAAAGATGTTTCATAGAATTAGCTAGCATGGATCACCCTTTTTACGAAGTAAATTTGATTTTGAAATCCAATGCAGTAGATACAAGTTTACATGAAACACAAGCAGATTGGGAGCTTGTAGAAACATTACAACAATATTATTATATATTTGATTACGATGGAGTTGCGTATCCGGTACTTCAGTTCGGAATTAATGTTAAAAGGCTTCCTCTTCATTACGTTTTAATTGTTATACTACCGACGATTCTTACTGCAGTATTAACATTTATTGCATTTTTTCTGCCGCTGAAATCCGGAACAAGACTTGGATATATTGTTACAGTTGTACTAGCTTTAGTGGTTTTATTGACATTATTTGCAGACACAATACCTTCTGCTGCAAAATTTCCTTCAATTCTAGGTAAAGTTAAAGTTTTTTTTGTTTTCATAAATAATTAATCATTGTTTTGTATCATTCTTTTGATGCTTTTACATATTGTGACAAAGAACCGTAATGTACAGGCTTGGTGATTAGTAGAACGAATCGATGACTAACTTTTACATAATAACAATGTGTCCGATACTTATTTTTAAAAATGTTTATTGTTGTGTCAGATAAATACTTATCTCTAATTCTCTGGCAATTTAACCCTTCCTGAACCCATTGTATAAAAAATGACTTTTGGGGTCATAACCTTTATCAGATTACTAAATGAATCAAAATCTGCTAATAGGTGTTGGTGAAATTTACACCTTTATGGAATGTGGAAGGCACTCGAAGAAGATTTTCGTTTAAGACAAAATATGAATTTATTTTCAATCATTGTGGACACAGATTTTACATAGTTACGTGTGGATTATCAGATCTATTAAATCTCGATAATTAAATTGTAAACTTTAACTATCTCGATTGAGTACATCCGATAATCCACTGATCTCAAATGTAAGAAGCTTTATTTAGAGGGTTGATGACTGATTATTTGAAAGCTGTTATAAAGAAAAAATATATTGATGAATATTGATGTTCTATCTAAATACCTTCCGAAAAATGCAGATAAAATATTTTAAAATTTGAAGTAAAATGGAAAAATAAGACATTGAAGGTTCATTCATAAAATCATGATTATTTATGATTTTATTTTTCAGTGGCAGTATTTACGGTAACATTAGGAATGGCCTTTCTTTTGATTATTATAACGATATTTGTCATGAGAATTCACTATAAACCAAAACATGACGTTGCTCCAAAATGGATGCATTCCATGGTGAGGAAGATTAGAAAGCTGAAGTTAAAGTTAATGTTAAAGTGCAAATGCAGGGCCAGAAGAATAGACCATCTTAAACAAAATCAGCCTATAGAAGATGGACGACCGACGGCCGAAACAGACAGCGTGGAGAACAGTACGCCATTAAAACCATACAGCAACCAGGAGCTTGCTGAATTTTTTGACAATTTTTTGTTTGTTGTTTTTACAGTTTTATATATTTTGATTCTTTCAAGTGCCCCAGTAGTAGCGGCCATTTGGAAAGAAAATTCCAAATCCAACTAAGAACTAAGTCGTTATTGCACATTTTTTTCTTTACTTTCAACGTCCTTAACTTCGTTTTTCGGTCTATAAATAATATTTCTTTTTATATAATTCAACTATCTTGGGTTATTGTATAATTTGCATCACCATTAATTATGTGTATTAAGTATCAATTCGTATTTTTTTAACAGATTTGTGTACGTACATACGTGTATATTATTGGTTCTTCAATATTTTAAATGGTTCTCTCTCTACGGGCAGGTCGAATATAACTCTTAAAATGTACAGCCCGCCATCGAAAGAATGTAACGGAAACATTTATTATTAAGTATCAAAAATGGAAAACAACACGTTTAACAATTTAATGCGTTCGAAGCACTATTTTTGATTTACCTTCATCAGGAACGCTCATTGCCAAACATTTGAAATCCGAAGATGTATAAGTACCGAACCCGTTGAAAAGCTAAATGACAAAAAATACCTAAAATAAATTGTCAAATTCGTCTTATGTCAACTTTGCCTGAGGATGCTGAAACCTTAGATTTTATAATAATTTCAAGATTTATACACGAATAATTTTTAAAAAGTTTGTTAAATCATGTCAGAACCAAAATACTGACTACTGAGCTGAAGATGCCTTCGGGGACTGATAGTCCACCAGCAGAGGTATCGACCCAGTGATGTAAAAAATGGAAAACAAAACGTTTAACAATTCCATGTGTTAGAAGCGCGTTTCTGGATTTACCTTCATCAGGAACGCTCATAGCCAAATATTTGAAATCCGAAGATGTATAAGTACCGAACCCGTTGAAGAGCTATATGCCAGAAAATATCTAAAATAAATAGCCAAATTCGTCTTATGTCAACTTTGCCTGAGGAAGTTGAAACCTTAGTTCCTTAATAACTGTTAAGAATATTAAGTCTTTTTTTATATTCTTGTTTTTTTTTAATATTGTTCAAATGTGTTAGTCTACAATATCAGTGAAAAGATATTAATTGGCCAAAATGTGCTTCTAGCGCTATTAAATTGGTACCGTTTATTGTTTTTATTTGGTCTACCAAACTGTTAATATCTTATTACAAGGTACATAATTTGCTAATTGTTGAACTTTGCAGGTCGCATGAATATTTACATTCTCGTTAAAACTCTAACTGACATTTTCCTAGTACTTACACTCATACTACTACTTATGTTATGCTGATATTATTGTCAAATCTTATTCTTCGGGATAATATGCTAGACACGATATACGAATTCGCAGCCCGTTGTTGAATTGTTTATTTTTGGTTTTTCAATTTGTTATATTCTATTTTTTTTTAAATGATTTCCATTCAGTCACATGACTTCAAATCTTTCAATCCTTATGGATTGATTTAAAATACATAATTTATATAAGTAAGCAATGAATGTGGTAGTGAAATTTGATAGATTCGTTTTTGTGCTTCTTTGTTAGATATTTGTTTTAATTGAGATTGTGACACGGTGATGACTGTTGTACCCCTATTTTTACAATTTTACATGTCTGTTTTGTTCACGCTTCGTTGTAAATATAATGGACTTTGATACGACTGTCAAACAAGTAAGAGGTTTAGCGCTATAAAATAAACTTGTAAAAGTATGTACTAAGTCTGAAATATGACAGTTGTTGTCCATACGTTTGATGTGTTTTGTCATTTGATTTTGCCATGTGATAATGGATTTTCCGTTTTGAATTTTTCTCGAAGTTCAGTATTTTTGTGATTTATTTTATCTTATGATAAAATATTTAACATTGATCAAATAGAAAATAACAAATTTTGGCCATGAAAGATATCATACCAAGGTCAAACGTCAAACTGCAGCAGACTCAGTAGATAGTATAACTATGATATTAGATACACATTGAAACAGTCTAGAACAATCCAAACACGTGATTTGTATTTGGAAAAACACAGGTTTAGATGGAAGGAAAGGAAACCGCTGACTTTCCCGACACTAGAAGGCAGAGGAAAAGCAAGGGTGTTACAGTTGTACAACATTAATAGTCGTTTTATTGTTTTATTAATTACCATTTTCAGTTTGTATCTTTAAGCTGAAATAAAATGCTTTGACCACGATTTTTTTTTACTTTCTTTTTTGCTTTTGAACCATCTAAGTCGACCCGGAAAACGTACTACGTAGATAAGAAAACATCAATGCCGAGATAAAAAAAACATTGTATTAGATGTGATACACCTTTATGTGGATTTTCGTGTTGATACAATGTAAAACAGTGTAAGGATGTGCATTAAATTTTCCGACCTCCATTATATTATTCCTGAAATTGTAATTGTTTGTTTCGACTCAACATATATACCTTATATAAGATGTATAAGTATTTTCTTCTGGCATTCGTTTTGCAATTAAACCATCTTCAGTTGCAAGAAATGATATTATCTAATAAAGAAGAACAAGACAACTGCATTGACATGTGCATTTACATTATATAAATGCTGAGGACACATCGGAAATTTGTGATATTTTTTAGTATAACGCAGAAATCAATTCCCATATTTTCTAAGTGTTATCATTATACTTCTTGCTCTTCGAAGTTCTATCATGCATGTGTTCTGATAGTGTATACAATCTGATGTCATATTTGGAAGTGTACGAACGCCCAATTTAGTTTGTAAACATAAGCTATGATATTTTAAGTTGTTAATCATAACAACGTAAACAAAAGGCCCAGTGGATTTTTCAAACATTATTTCCATTATTCACACAAGATCAACATGTTGAACTGTATTATGTACTAATTCGTAGGTTATAATCCACAGGAAACCATGTCTCCCTATCTGCACACATTATTTTGCCTCCGAACAAACCAATCTTTAAATCCAGAAGAGGTGCTTACTCTTGACTTTCCAATCCATAGCTGGAAACAGAAAAAAAAGATAACTATAAAGGTCTTCGGTTCTTTGATTCAATTCACAACCGTTTGCACTCGGCACGCGACGACAAGACCACCAAAGGGGTTGATTAAAACAGGATGAAGTAAATACAGATAATAAGACGTTGGTGATATATCATAAATTAAGGTGTTTCCGAAAGAAGAAAAAAGTACTAGTCAAGAAAAAGTCCCCAAAAAAGGGACGGCAGGTCAAATGTTCAGTATATACTTAAGATTATTAGGCATTTACGAAAAATCCCTGTTATATGTTAAAAATAAAAAACCAATTAGGCAATGTAGGTCTTCGTCGATGAGCAAAACCATTTCTGCATAGTCGGATATAAATGGCCCGTAAATGTCAAATGTATAACTATTTAAACAAGAAAACTAACGGGCTGATTTATATAAAAAAACAACAATGAACGAAATACAAATATAATATACAGCATCAAACAATAACCACTGATTTACATGCTCAGGACTTTGAACAGATACATACAGAATGTGGCGCAGTTATACATGTGATCGTAAGATAGTGGTGTTGTAGTACAAAAGGACCTTAATTTGGTATCAGGAAACAAAAAACCCTTTCTGCTCTATAAGTGCGCTATAAGTGCCATTAGTTGATTGAATATGTATTTGTAGTATAAGAAACTAGAGGCTCTAAAGAGCCTGTGTCGCTCACCTTGGTCTATGTTCATATCAAACAAAGGACACAAATGGATTCATTACAAAATTGTATTTTGGTGATGGTGATGTGTTTGAAGTTCTTACTTTACTGAACGATTTTGCTTCTTACAATTATATCTATAATGAACTTTGCCCATTAGTAACAGAGAACTATATTTGGTAAAAATTTACATGAATTTACCAAATTAATGAAAATGTATTAAAAATTGACTATAAAGGGCAATAACTCCTTAAGGGGTCAATTGACCATTTAGGTCATGTTGACTTATTTGTAGATCTTACTTTGCTGAACATTATTGCTGTTTACAGTTTATCGCTATCTATAATAGTATTCAAGATAACCAAAAACGGCAAAATTTCTTTAAAAATTACCAATTGGAGGGCAGCAACCCAAGAACCAGTTGTCCAATTTATCTGAAAAATTCAGGGCAGATAAATATTGACTTGATTAACAATTTAACTTCATGTCAGATTTGCTCTAAATGCTTTGGTTTCATAGTTATAAGCCAAAAACTGCATTTTACCCCTATGTTCTATTTTTAGCCGTGGCGGCCATCTTGGTTGAATGGCCAGGTCATCGGACACATTTTTCAAACTAGATACCCCAAAGATGATTGTGGCCTAGTAGTTTCAGTGGAGATTTTTTAAAAGATTACTTAGATTTATGAAAAATGGTTAAAAATTGACTATAAAGGGCAATAACTCCTAAACGGATCAACTGACCATTTTGGTCATGTTGACTTATTTGTAGATCTTACTTTGCTGAACATTATTGCTGTTTACAGTTTATCTCTATCTATAATAATATTCAAGATAATAACCAAAAACAGCAAAATGTCCTCAAAATTACCAATTCGGGGGCAGCAACCCAACAACCAATTGACCGATTCATCTGAAAATTTCAGGGCAGATAGATCTTGACCTGATAAACATTTTCAACCCATGTCAGATTTCCTGAAAATGCTTTGGTTTTTGAGTTATAAGCCAAAAACTGCATTTTACCCCCTAGGTTCTATTTTTAGCCGTGGCGGCCATCTTGGTTGGTTGACCAAGTCATGCCACACATTTTATAAACTAGATACCCCAAAGATGATTGTGGCCAAGTTTGGATTAATTTGGCCCAGTAGTTTCAGAGGAGAAGATTTTTGTAAAAGATTACTTTAATTTACGAAAAATGGTTAAAAATTGACTATAAAGGGCAATAACTCCTAAACGGGTCAACTGACCATTTTGGTCGTGTTGACTTATTTGTAAATCTAACTTTGCTGAACATTATTGCTGTTTACAGTTTATCTCTATCTACAATAATATTCAAGATAATAACCAAAAACAGCAAAATTTCCTCAAAATTACCAATTCAGGGGCAGCAATCCAACAACCGATTGACCGATTCATCTGAAAATTTCAGGGCAGATAGATCTTGACCTAATAAATATTTTTACCCATGTCAGATTTGCTCTAAATGCTTTGGTTTTTAAGGTATAAGCCAAAAACTGCATTTTACCCCTATGTTCTATTTTTAGCCGTGGCGGCCATCTTGGTTGGTTGACCAGGTCACGCCACACATTTTTCAAACTAGGTACCCAAATGATGATTGTGGCCAAGTTTGGTTTGATTTGGCCCAGTAGTTTCAGAGGAGAAGATTTTTGTAAAAGCTAATGCCGGACGACGACGGACGACGGACGACGGACGACGGACGCAAAGTGATGAGAAAAGCTCGCTTGGCCCTTTGGGCCAGGTGAGCTAAAAAGGCGAACATAATAGGATTAGGTTTTTGACTTTCAATGGTTATCAAAAGTACCAGGATTATAATTTAGTACCCCAGACGTTGTTGTCTACGGCATCAATATAGAGACTTTAATTGCGTAAATGCACATCGAGTGTAGTTAAATATGTACCAGTCATGTCGTTTGGCCTGCTGTCTATTTTACACTTATTATACCATAGGTTTTGAAAAATATCCCATTGGCGTCCCCTTAGTTTGATATAAAATCACCAACACCTTTTGAAAATTCATTAAAAATAGAATTTTACAATAAATCACTTTACATAGAGGCATAACATATACAAATGGAAACAATCTTGAATATTATTATAGATAGAGATAAACTGTAAACAGCAATAATGTTCAGCAAAGTAAGATCTACAAATAAGTCAACATGACCAAAAATTGAAACCACAGCATTTAAAGCAAATCTGCCAAAGCATTTTAATTGTTTATCAAGTTAATATCTATCTGCCCTGAAATTTTCAGATGAATTGGACAACTGGTTGTTGGGTTGCGGTTCCCCAATTGGTAATTTTTAAAGAAATTTTGTCATTTTTGGTTATTATCTTGAATACTATTATAGATAGAGATAAACTGTAAACAGCTATATTGTTGAGCAAATTAAGATCTACAAAAAAGTCACATTACCAAAATGGTCAGTTGACCCCTTAAGGAGTTATTGCCCTTTATAGTCAATTGTTAACAATTTCATTATTTTGGTAATTTTTGGTAAATTTTTACAAAATATTTTGCTCTGAAACGAAAGGGCCAAGTTTATTTAAGATAGAGAAAATTATTCAGTATGACATTCCACCGATACTCCCTTGGCATATATACTGCCATTTTATTGCATTAAAATTGAAAGATCGTCTTTAACTTATCGGTGACCTGTATTTTTCATCACAATTTTCCAATAAACTGTATTTAAACTAAACAATTGTAACATTTAGGGGATTTCTGAAATTTTTTTAATTTTTTTTTCGATTTTACCTTAATTTCTCCTATTAGTTCAACAGAAAAAAATACCTTAATATAAATGTATGCTTCTTTCGAAGGCAGATGGTGAGTAATGAACGGTGACCCCATCTTTTTATTTCATTTTTCTATTAAGTATATGGCATGTATAATGATGATCATTTATAGAAGAAAAGCAGAATCCTATATTTTAAAAAAGAAATCGATTTAAACCTGCGAGCCCCCTTAACTATTTATAAACACAACAAAAAATCAAGGTCAAATAAGTTTGTGTTTTGTTTTTTCGTCTTTTAAATTACGACTAACATTTTTCCTATTCAATATATAATGTTTTAATTATGAACAAAAAATACATGGATTTTAAATAAATTGACGATAGCATCTTCCTGGCTGAATCACAAAAAGGCTGACCTAAATCTCTTTAAAGATAAATTTTGTTATTTAGAAATCAAAATCTGACCGATATTTCTTTACCAACCTTTGCCTCTAGACAGGTTTAAAGTTTGGGAATCATTTCCTATTGAACCCATTTATAAAACATTCTTTCGAAGTAATCACAACGATCTTTTTTAAACCAAGAGGTGTTAATAATAATAGCAATCTATACATTTTGAATTTCATTCCTGACAATTAATATATGAAACGTAGATATTTAGGTTTTTATTAAGGAAATTGGTTTAGTATCCAATTATGTAGAAATGGGAAGAAAGATACCAGAGGGACAGTCAAACTCGTAGATTGAAAATAAACTGACAACGCAATGGTTAAAAACAAAAAGAAAAACAGACAAAAAATAGTACATAAGTATACTAACCAACAAAACGAAAAATATATCGTTTCGGACCTTGACCTGATTACCTGTCCACTATCCAGCAGCGGTTTGTACCGGCCTGTGTTTTGGTTACTTTTGTCTTGTATATAACCCGTGAGGCGTCTGTGCACTTTTCTGCGGTAGTTGTTGTATAATGTTCATCATTGGTCCATGTCAGTCATTTTTTTTTGTAATGTGTTTTGTTTAATATAAATCGTTAGTTTTCTCAATTGAATTTTTCAGATTTGTCATGCCAATGCCTGTTAAAGCTGACTTCTTTATTTTATTTTAGATTTAGAAGGCCATACTTTTCACATCATACAACATCTCCTAAACGCAGGAAACGTGTGATATGAATCAGAAGAGGACATCACACTACTTATCTAATTCTACAACCAACAATCGATAACCCAAAAATATAGCTGACTATGAGTTATGGGTTTGCTCATTATTGAAGACCGTACGGTGAAC